>ONZH01023961.1:0-67889 GCA_900303285.1 Rhinella marina | reverse complement strand
TATACAATTATTTTGCAAGAGAACGCAAAGTACAGGTGCCAATGAAAAGGCTTTTTTTTTTTATATATTTCTAGGTACACAGCCGTGTACAAACAGATCAGACGGTGTGTATGAACACTACGTATATACAATTATTTTGCAAGAGAAAGCAAAGTACAGGTGCCAATGAAAAGGCTTTTTTTTTTTATATTTCTAGGTACACAGCCGTGTACAAACAGATCAGAAGGTGTGTATTGAACACTACGTATATACAATTATTTTGGCAAGAGAACGCAAAGTACAGGTGCCAATGAAAAGGCTTTTTTTAAAAAATATTTCTAGGTACCACAGCCGTGTACAAACAGATCAGACGGTGTGTATGAACACTACGTATATACAATTATTTTGCAAGAGAACGCAAAGTACAGGTGCCAATGAAAAGGCTTTTTTTTTTTATTATATTTCTAGGTACACAGCCGTGTACAAACAGATGAGACGGTGTGTATGAACACTACGTATATACAATTACTTTGCAAGAGAACGCAAAGTACAGGTGCCAATGAAAAGGCTTTTTTTAAAAAAATATTTCTAGGTACCACAGCCGTTGTACAAACAGATCAGACAGTGTGTATGAACAATACGTATATACAATTATTTTGCAAGAGAACGCAAAGTACAGGTGCCAATGAAAAAGGCTTTTTTTTTTATATTTCTAGGTACACAGCCGTGTACAAACAGATCAGACGGTTTGTATGAACACTACGTATATATAATTATTTTGCAAGAGAACGCAAAGTACAGGTGCCAATGAAAAGGCTTTTTTTTTTTTATATTTCTAGGTACACAGCCGTGTACAAACAGATCAGACGGTGTGTATGAACACTACGTATATACAATTATTTTGCAAGAGAACGCAAAGTACAGGTGCCAATGAAAAGGCTTTTTTTCTTTTATATTTCTAGGTACACAGCCGTGTACAAACAGATCAGACGGTGTGTATGAACACTACGTATATACAATTATTTTGCAAGAGAACGCAAAGTACAGGTGCCAATGAAAAGGCTTTTTTTTTTTATATTTCTAGGTACACAGCCGTGTACAAACAGATCAGACGGTGTGTATGAACACTACGTATATACAATTATTTTGTATACGTAGTGTTATTTTGTAATAAACTATATTTAAAAAATAAACTATATATACGTAGTGTTATTTTTGTAATAAACTATATTTAAAAAATAAAATAAAATTCACAGCCGTATACTGCCAGATCAGATGGTGCATATACACACTAGGTATATAACAGGGTTTTGCAGCCAAAAAGAACGCAGAACAGTAGTGCCAAATATAGTTTTGTATGTAGCAGAGCACCTAATACACCACTAATGCCTCTCTCTGTCCCTACTCCAGCAGCTATCCCTGAATACAGCAACCGTTCTCTGCAGACTGTATATTGTAGTAAAGCTATCACTGTACTGCACTATAGTAGCCCTGATAAGGGCTTTTAATCACGCTCCTGCCTGTCCAACAGCTAAAACCTATCTGTCCCTTCTCCAGCCTCTGTCCCTGACTAAGTTCACGCAGCATATGCGAACGAGCAGGAAGAGCTGAGTTTTTAATATTCGAGGTCACATGGTTTTTCCAGCCAATCCATGTAGACGCTGTTTTTGAGCTGCCAGCGTGCTCCGCGGGCCTGTCATACCCCCCCTGCATGTTGATTGGGTGGAAAAAGAGCGCCAGGGAAGGTGGGAGGGGAAACGAATTCTAAGTGCGCCATCGCCCTTATACTCGATTGAAATCGAGTATGCCGAATAGCGTAGTATTCGATCGAATACCGGCTCGATCGAACACTACTCGCTCATCTCTATTAATAATCGGGACGCTGTCACAGCAGTGCAGCGGCCCGATGGGGGAGGGAGCTCCCTCCCTCTGTTAACCCATATTTCATCAGGTTGCTGCCCCAGCACAGCAGCGGCCCAATGTGAGAGGGAGGGAGCTCTCTCCCCCGTTAACCCCTTCCATACAGTTGTCCCTATGAACAGACTAGCCAATCAGAGCTAGCTGAGACCCCTGGCTGTATGTAACAGCCGGGGTCTCAGCACCGTCACCATGTCTGCAGACATGGTGACAGTTTAAAGCCATGATGTGTATACTCATCATGGAGCATTAAGTAGCAGTGCTCCATGATGAGTATACATGTCAAATAGCACTAAGGGGTTAATAAAACATATTTATTAATTTATTTTATGCATTTATATAGCGCTACTATATTCTGCAGCGCTTTACAGACATTAGCATCCAACTATCCCCAATGGGGCTCACAATCTAAAACATAATAAAAGCTACTGTTCTGCAGGGTTAGAAAATCATTACAATTTACTTTACTGCCTCAGTCAGGGTATCTCAGGAGTGTTCAATGTGGTTATAGCACCATCTAGCGGTGTTAAATTGTATTACACTTTGTTTGCCTGTTACAAAGACTACTGCATTGTGGGTAGTGCATTGCATTGTCGGTCATTGCAAAGCATTCTGGAAAAGAGAAACCTCCAGGACACAGTACAGAGCTCTCCTATGCATATCTCCTTCTCAAACTCCACTAACCTTGCGAAAGCCTGGTCTGGTGAGAGATCTACCTTTGTTTCAGGGACATTATGTTATGCACACTAAAAAGACTACAAAGAACAGTCCTCTTATTTTGAAAACAGGAATGGTTTATGCTGAATATCATACTGTACACTGTGTGAACGTGTATGAAGACAGAACAGCCACATAGTTGGTATCCCTATAAACATCTAAGGGGTTGTCTCACTTCAGCAAATTGCATTTATTATGTAGAGAAAGTTAATACAAGGCACTCACTAATGTACCATATTGTCATTATCCATGCTGGCTAAATTCTTTTTTTCATCATATTATACACTGCTCATTACAACCACCCTGCAATCCAACAGTGGTGGCCATGCTTTAACACTATAGGAAAAAGTACCAGCTTATGTGTACTACCACAGTCCTGTCCACCAGAGAGGCTGATTCTTTTTCTCCCATAGTGTGCAAGCATGATCACCACTGATGGATTACAGGGTGGTTGTAACCATGGAAACGAGCAGTGTTTAATGTGATGGAAAAATGAATCCAGCCAGCAAAGGAGACAATATGGATAACAACAATACATTAATAAGTGCCTTGTATTAACTTTGTCTACATGATAAATGCCATTTGCTGTAGTGAGACAACCCGACTAATATAAAACTCCCCCAAAATGGTATAAACTATAACTTGTCCTTAAAAACAAGACCCCCATCTTTAGAAGTGTCAACTGGAAGCTCAAAATTGCTTATAGGGCCTCCCAACTATCAAGCTTATTACTGGTCTCCTCAAATGGGGCAGAAAGACTTTATGAGCCCCTAAGGCTCCTGGCTCCATCAATTCTGATTTCAACTAGTCTTACAATTTTCAGATACGCCAAATACATTTCTCCATCCGCACCCATCAAAATGGCTGACTATACTTGCAATTTCCTGCCCAATATTACACCAAGAAAAGGGTCTATGGAGCACAGCAAACAGTTGGTATACATTGCAGAGATAGAGAAGATGCTCATGAGTTTTATTAACAGGGTGACAAAGTCTAGAGCTGAGATGTTGGAAATAAAAAATACACAAGTGTAAAACCCTAGTTGTGCCAACTAGCCCCAAAATTGTGCAAATTTGTGCCCTGTTTTAGACAGATTTTAGGTGCAAAAACATTTGTAAATCTGGGCTACTCAATACTGTTAAATTGCAATACTGCAGATGCACTCCAATGCGAGAAATATCACAGTTTTTATCTTTACTTTTTAGAAACCTTTGCTGATCGGCTTGGCTTAAGATGAATAAGAACTGTTCATTTGGTTCTTGGCCAAATAAATTCATCCTGACTGCTATGTAAGGAATGTGGACCCATCAGTTACAATATGCAATAGAGGAAATCCTATTAAATACTGAGTATAATTGGAATATCAGATCTCCCAAGCTTATCGGCTTTATTAGATTCTGTGTAAATTAAAACTATAATTAGCTGGCATATTAACCACTATTAGATCTAATTTACACTGAATCGATAAGTGCTGGCATAACTGAGACACATTTCAACCCTCCATAAATTACTCTTTGCTCGTGTCCAGTGAGATATGAGAAATGAAACAGCTTTTTAAATTTCTGCACAACAGAGTATGACAGCAGCAGAATCAACCTTTTCATAAGCCTGCATGTGAACATTAACCATAGGCTACACACAACTAGGTCTATATCAATTTGGAACTAGGGTCTCGATTGAATCTATTTGTTTCATCATCAGAGTTGTACACCTTCAGCAAGGTGTCCCTGAGGACACTTCCCCTGCCACTGAGGATGGTCTCCCAGTCCTGACAATTTTGTGCCTTCACTGCTGCTCTGAATAGCGGTGCAAGTAAAGAGGCTCTGCTTCAGCTACTGGAGCAGTGATGGTGCAAGAGTTCAGCTTGGGCAAACCTTCCCTCAGTGCTCTGTGGCCAGGAGCAGGGGAGCACATAGCCATCATGCTGCCTGAGGCAAAAATTGAAACAGCAATCCCAACCCCATCCCCCCCCATGCCAAATTCTTGACATAACCCCTTCCCTCCAGCCAAAGGTGTAACTTGACCAGCGTGTACTTTCTATAATACCGGTGTTTCACCACAAGGGTCTTTGGGCCCCCCTCTGCACCCCCTATAGCTATGCCCCTGAATAAAAACTTGATTCGGTTGAATCAGGCCCAAATTGAATTTCCAGAAATTCGCTTTTACCTATAGCATACTACTAACTCTGCAAAAACATTATAAATCAATCTAGAATTTTTCTGTTCCATGTAAATCCAGGGGCAGAAATTCAATTCATATGTATTGGATGCATACATTTTGGGTTTGAAATTGTGGCAAAACCCATGTAAAAACTGCCATGTATGAAAGGAGAACCCACATAGATAGCTAGTTTTTTTCCTTTAGAAGAGACTGTTGACCTACAGACCCCATAGCTCAGACATTTTTGCTACAGCTCTAATAACACAGTTGATCCTGGATTTGACAAGCTGGTATTTCAGTCTAAATTTATGGCCATGCTAGTCATTTAGCAGCTATAATTATTTTATTAGCAAGTGGAGGCATGTTTTAGGGGGTTTTCCCATTCTTTAAAGTTCTTTAAAATTAATTGCTTACACTTATGATATTTCATTAATATTAGATGTGTGGGGGTCCACCTCCCTGCACCCTGCTGATCAGCTGTTTGAAGATCCCCTTCATTTCTTACCAGACACACCTTGGTACTCTTAGTAGTGTCCGTGCCTGATGTTACAGCTCAGTCCCCTTCATCTGAATGGGATAAAGCTATAGTAAACTGCAATACCATTCACAGCCCCTACTAAATGTACAGAGCTATGCCTGTCCATTTCAAACATTGGATCAGCAGGGTTAACCGGAGTCAGACTCCCACTGATTAAATATTGATGGCCTATTCTAGAGATAGAATAGCCCTAACCTGTTTTGCACTTTCTTTTCGCCACACATCTATTTATGCATTATGTCATCATGGTTTATTTTTTTTTACTCCCAATTATTTGTGCTTATAAATAATTATGTTTATTATCTTTTATTACTAACCACGTGTGTGCAGAACAGTGACACCAAGCTATTACATTATTTTCACATTCATACACTCTGTTACATTTGGTATTTTGAATATTTTTTTATTTTTTAAATATATTTTTTATATATTTTTTATTTTTTAATTGTCATTTTTTATTATGTGCATTTATATTCACTCATGTATATTATTATGTATCACCAATTATGTATACCTTTTTTCATACTATTAATTGTGTGCTTTTCTATTATACAATATTCAATCATGAGTCTTGCCATTGCACCATAAATATGTTCTTTTTTATCAGCTGCACCATCCCCCTATTGAGCCTTCTATATGCTATGCTGGTTGCTGGTTTGCCAGGTTGCACCACATTTAAGAAGGCCACCACAGTGCACGCCGCGTCTCCGCGCATGCGCTGGACAGGTGACGCGGTCTGGACTTCGGTAGTGCATGGATTGCGCAACTTCCTGAGCGGTCCTTGCCCTCTGAACTACGGCCTGCTGTTCGCCCACCCGGCTGCATGGCGTGGACGCCAGCGTGCCAGGTAATTTGTGGCGACCTGCATTATAGTCTTCGGGTGTGTACCTGTATTTGCATTCTACTGACCCCTTCATTACTCATATAAACACCTGTGGCTTTGGATCCTTATTTGTCAGTCTCTGACCATGTGACTTGTTTTGGCTCTTTATAATCCCTTTGGTTTCATTGCCCACCACTACCCCTTGAGGAAGCAGACGGCAAAACGCGTGTCAGGGTGTGGACTGGTGGTGCATTGCGGTGGGACTTTTTTGGTCAGTAATTCTTACTGTTTCCTTTATATGTATTTGGCTATACTGCCTCTTGTTATTAATTTGTTACTTATGTGGTCTTTCTGGCCAGCACATTATTCTGACCTTTCATTTTGCACTTGTACTTTACTGCCTTCCTACCTACTTGCCCCACTTGTCCTTGGCAATTTTTAATGGAGTTTAAAAACATTTTTGTGAGTGACCAATCATGTTTTGTAATTGACTTTTGAATTAATAAACATTGTACTGATCATGTTATTCTTGTGTCTGTATATCATCTTTATTATAATCAACCCATATATTTAGATTGGTTCTATGTGTGT
This sequence comes from Rhinella marina, assembly GCA_900303285.1. Taxonomy (NCBI): domain Eukaryota; kingdom Metazoa; phylum Chordata; class Amphibia; order Anura; family Bufonidae; genus Rhinella; species Rhinella marina. The sequence continues at coordinate 61,164 of ONZH01023961.1, read as the reverse complement.
TAATTGTATATGGTTTGACGTTACATTGAGGGCAAAGAACTAGATAACCCCTTTAGGCTATGTTATGAGCAGCCTGATCATGAACCCTTGCTTACATTTCATTGAGTTATTATATAAAATGTGTCACAATGGCAAACAATAGTTTTCATAGTATCCTAGAACAGTATGAAGCAATCATCATAGAGGACTATGCACAACTCAAGCCATAACAAATGGCATATAAACTAGGACTTATGAAAAAAGACCTCTAATTCCATATATCATATAATGGGCTATGATGTTTATTATAACAATTCACCATCTGATGTAGTTATAAAATAATTTTAAATAGTCACTGTACTATTACACAACTATGCATAAATCAATAATACAGGTGTATATAAGGGACTCTCTAATATACCTGTGTGGACCCACTCTATCAACTAAACGGTTTGACTGTGGGCTAACTATAAGACCATCATCTTGGCAGCCCCTTCGTTTTCACCCTTATATAGGGATCTGGTCTTTGCTGCAGGTAAGCCACCGGCCATTACGCCATGAGATAGTCCGGGTGTAGTTGGCTGCTGACCCATGGTGGTCCGAAGCACCAAGGGGTAAGGCAAAATATGTATTCCGGTAACAGGCTAGGATCTAGGATTAGGCAGCATACAAATGAATCCAAGAAACAAGATCGAGGAGTGGGCAGGAGGCAAATGAATACGAGAAACTGGCTAAAGTAAGGGCCAGTGGCTAGGATTTAGAGTCAGTTGTTGGGCTAGAGTTCAGTACACAGGTAGTGAGACAGAAAATCACACCTTTGCTGTTAACTGAAGACTAGGTAACCACTAAGGAGGGTGCTTTACACACAGGGATGACCAGATATTGGCTGGAGAAGGATTTGGATGTGCGCTCACTCTAACTCTCTTAAAGGGCCAGCACAAGCTTGCAAATCCCATAGAACAGGCCTTGATGCCTTCAGACTAGACACTCAGACCGCAGTCTGAAAAGAGCATTGGGGACCAGAAGCAGTGCCACTGAAGGTGGGGATGAGGGACCGAACAACAAGTGAGCAGCCAGTGTGATTAGCACATTGCATATGCCCATAGGAAGGCACAGGGCAGTGGCGGGTGTGGGGCGCCAGCACAACAATATTTTATCAGAGAAGAATGCATTGCACTTTTCTGAACTAGCTTTCTCTCTGAAATTTGTGAGAAATCTGTCTTGGGAAACCAAGACAGGCTGCCTGCTCACTGAAGAATCAGGTTACACAGAAGCCTATTTAAAGGGGACGGAGGAAGTGCAGAAAGAAACAGAGAGACAGATACAGAAATGATTCAGTAGATTCAGCAGGTAACAGTAATTACCTGGTACTTAACTCCCATATATACTGATCATTGCCTCTCTATATGTCCTTTATGGTGATTCTGGGTGATTCTGATTGAGCACAAGAGTTATAGAATCTCCTGTCTCTATTTATAGCCTATGTGCAGACATCTAGTCTACATCCACCAGCTTAGAGACAGCTGAAAATTAGGGTTGCTGTTGCTGTAACCTGACTTTCCATTTGTGTCTATAGGTTTGCATTTAGTATCAGTCTGAACTTCCATCTGAGTCGTCCCTTTACTTTAGCTTTTGTTTGACTTTACTTCCCATGACGCAGTAGCACTCTGCAAGTGCTAAGCTACATCAAAACAATGAATATCTGAAGTATTTTGATTTTCATTGCTTCTATATTTGCTATACCTATAAATGTGAGGTTCTTAGCAGATATTTTGATCAAATTGTATGAGTCCACCAGCCATAATAACGTAACCTTATACAGATGGGTCCCTTCACGAAACAGACTTTTTAATGAACTTTTTACTATGCTAGGATGTTCTGACTAACCTTGTTTTTTTTTTTACTTTGTTTCTCTTTGTCTATAACCCTATTCTCAATATCCCATTTACAAACTTTTTTGAAAGTTGTGACTTTTAGAATATGAATGGTTATTGTTCACTTGGAAGGTAGATACATTCTCTTAATAATGCATTATGTATTTAGATTTTTACCTGTCAAATTTTTAGTATATAGTCTAAGAGTATTGGTAGAGTTTTAAAAACAAGGTGTTTTAGTTTTCAATGATTATGCATGCCTTCTTCTAGCTAAACACTAGATGGCAGCATTGTCCCATAAGAACAAGCTTCAGCCACGTATTTGCATTTCTGTAAAAACTGAAATAGCTGAAATTCAAATGATAATTATCAGCTACGACTTAAACCTCCAGAGGAATATAGATACATTGTGCAAATGAGAAAGGAATTGTTAACACTGATTGCATCGGGTACCATTTTGATCAAGTTCTCTTGAATTTTTTTTGAAATTTTATTCTGAAATCTCTCACAAATGCTGTGGACTGGAAAGGGGATTGTTTCCTAGCGTGGTTCAGATTATATAGTAAATTGCACCATACCACTTGTCTGCAAGAAATAAGTTAACTATAATGTATTCGGTCCACGTTGGATTTTGGTAGAAAATTCTACTATCAATCTCAGTGCTTTCTCATTTCAGGTTTATATGCTCAGCATTGCTCTAATATTATGACTCAGCAGCAATTCCAGAAAATGTATTCTAAATTTCATCTGTTAAATATATGCTAAAGGTGCTCACTGCCTATAGATATTCCCTGAGAATAGCAGGATCTGCCAGAGAAAGTATATTGAGGTTGTCAGACGTCCACTGGTACCAATTCATGGGAGGAAGAGACTGAGCTGACCATTTTAGAGATTTTTTGGGGCAATTTATTCATAGTCTTCCTTCTCTCAACCCATAGTCCACAGCTTTGGAAATTTTTTTTATAAAAGTGGTTACAACAACCTCTGAACTGTTCCCTTGGGAAATAAAGCTACTAAATTAAAACGAAGATCAGGGATACCTGTAGACATAACATACCTGGTTTTACTTATTCTAGATAGCCACCATGATGAATATGTTTAAAAAGAGAATGCGGCACAAATGGTGGACCATAATAATTGCCAGATATCACCCATTACCTAGAGGTGAGGAGGTCAAACCTACTAAGAGCTTAAGCTTTTATAATTAAGACAATGTTTATTGCCATATAAGATCACAGCTTTAAACAACTTCAAACTGTTTGTTACGCTGGCGGCCTTTGTCTGCTGCACCACTCTCCCTGTGTCTGTCTGTGAATGGGTTCTAGGTTGCTTTGTGTCTCCTTTCTGTCCTTTGGCAATACAGAGGTTAATTTCCTTTGCTGTGTTCTGTTGCAGTATGGCTGTGTCTAATTTCTAATCAGCTGTCCTATTTAAAGGGCATCTGTCAGCAGATTTGTACCTATGAAACTGGCTGACCTGTTACATGTGCTCCTGGCATCTGAAGACATCTGTGTTGGTCCCATGTTCATATGTGCCCGCATTGTTACTGCTACTCCTAGAGTCTCTGCTCTCTCTGCTACTTCCGCTCCCTCCGCACTTTGATTGACAGGGCCAGGCAGTGTAAACATCATCACATCTGACCCTGTCAATCAAAGTGCAGCTGGTGCAGCAGTTGCAGAGGGGGCAGAGCCTCTAGGAGTACTTGACTTGACGTGACAAATATATTGTTCAACTGTCTGACTGTGTCCTGTGCCTCTCTCGGTTCTGTCTTGGTTCTTTTCACTGGTCTCTGTGTCCTGGTGGGTTAGCAGCCAACCACTTTGCACTTGGTACAGTGGTTCCACAACCAATGTCTGTAACATTGTTTATGAATCCAATGATATTGGTTGCCAAGAAGTGATCTATATTAATGTTATAATTATCCAGAAATGGATACATTTTGGGAAAACAATTACTCATTTAGTAATATATTGCTAAATAGGCATTGAGAGTACTCATGATTGTTGCATGGAAAATAATCATATTGAAATAGAGGGTGGAATACTCAAATTATAATAGACCATTACATACAGTATATATTAAATAATGGGCTATAAATAAAGATATATATGTGTAAATGATTCAAAACAGAGAACTTGCAGTGATTACAGTAATGTCATGGCTATCACAGAACTCATGATACTATGGCTGATTCATCAAATAATGGATCCAAATGGTGACCAAAAGATGGGCTTATAATGGAGCCCATTGAGGTTCTACTGACTACTCGTTTCAAGCTATCAAAGTGACCTTATCCCAGACAGAGGCTACAATGTCACCAGAGAAATATTTTTGGTGAGATTAACCATGCAGGTTAATTAAGTCATGCAGGGTTTGGTAGAACCAGGTTTGATACAATTTTAAAATGTTTTATCTTAATACAAGACATCATTTTATGGTCTTGTGGTACCAATACAAGCTGAGTTGGCCTTGCATATATGTACTCTCAACGTGGAGAGAGGTAAAGCTACTGCAAGATACCTCTGGCTGTGGTTTATCTCCTGGAAGGACAATAGGTTTGGTTTCCATTCAAATAGCCCAATCATTATCTCCTCCAACATCATCTATCAGTGAAGAGTCATAAGCTCCCCATACTGTTAGACTGTCGGTTGGTCATCGAGAAACTGCATGTTCATCCAACAGTAGCATAATATATAGGGGGCCTTATGTCGTGTGCCTTGATTGACCCCTGGCAGACCCGTTCAGCTCTTAAACTAGTGCGCCATAAATAAGCATATTGGTGGACACTACAGGGTTAACAGAATGAGGAACATCTACAAAGGTTGATAACTGGTAATATATTATCTCTCTTCTATAATGTATCGTAAAATGTACGTTCACCTATCATAGTATAATTTTTAGGATCAGTTTTCTGACCTGATTGATTTCTCAATGTCTTTGCACAGTGGGGAAAAAGTATTTAGACAACCACCAATTGTGCAAGTTCTCTCACTTAAAAAGATGAGAGAGGCCTGTAATTGACATCATAGGTAGACCTCGACTATGAGAGACAAAATGAGAAAACAAATCCAGAAATCACATTGTCTGATTTTTAAAGAATTTATTTGCAAATTGTGGTGGAAAAAAAGTATTTGGTCAATAACAAAAGTTCATCTCAATACTTTGTTATATATCCTTTGTTGGCAATGACAGAGGTCAAACGTTTTCTGTAAGTCTTCACAAGGTTGGCACACACTGTTGCTGGTATGTTTGCCTATTCCTCCATGCAGATCTCCTCTACAGCAGTGATATTTTGGGGCTGTCGCAGGGCAACACGGACTTTCAACTTCCACCAAAAGTTTTCTATGGGGTTGAGATCTGGAGACTGGATAGGCCACTCCAGGACCTTGAAATGCTTCTTACGAAGCCACTTCTTCATTGCCCTGGTGGTGTGCTTGGGATCATTGTCATGCTGAAAGACCCAGCCACGTTTCATCTTCAATGCCCTTGCTGATGGAAAGAGGTGTCACGACCAGAGGATCTGGATCCTCTGAGTCAGCTGATAGTGGACTAGAAATTAGCCCAATATTGCTGACTGCTGACTCCCAGAGCAGGACACTGGTGTTTAAACCAGCCACCCAGAAGGCAGCTAACTGCAGGAGTGTGTACAGAGTCCAACAGAGGCAGAGTAATGAAACTGATGATCTTTACTGGCAGAAGATAAACATAAGTCACTTGAAACAAAGGCAAAACAGAGTTCAGAGTAATATGGTATACAGGTTCAGGTGTGCTCGTAGTCAAGGTCAGTGCAAGGTCAGAAGTCCAGGCAAACTTACTGGTGACAGCAAGCAGAGTTGTAGTCAGGCAATACAGGAGTCAATAGTCCAGGTAATCCAAGTAGCAGGCAGAATAGTAGTCAGGCAATGCAGGGATCAATAGTCCAGGTAATCCAGGTAGCAGGCAGAATTGTAGACAGGCAGGAATGATCAGGGTAAACTGGCAAAGTCCAGTACTCAGCAGATCAGAGCAGCAGGAAGCTTCAGCAGAGGTTAACAGGTATGACAACCACGCTTGGGCACTTCATGGTCAGTGAAGCTGCCCTAAATACCAGTAACCCCACCTCCGGGTGGAGACAGTATTCAGGAGGCGTCAATAACAAAGGGACAGGTGCACGCGCGTGCGCTCTAGCACACAAGTGGAGACCTGGCTGTGAGGGCGGATGCGGAGGTATGCTGACGGGTGCTTGCTCCTTCTGCGAGGTAGGCAAGAGCTGCGACCCATGGTGCTGCAGTCTTCAGACAGCGGTCTGCCACACTGCGGTGATGTCAGAGACCCAATACTGACAGGAGGTTTGCACTCAAAATCTCACGATACATGGCCCCATTCATTCTTTCATGTACACGGATCAGTCGTCCTGGACCCTTTGCAGAGAAAAAGCCCCCTGGCATGATGTTGCCACCCCCATGCTTCACAGTAGGTATGGTGTTCTTTGGATGCAACTCAGCATTCACTCTCCTCGAAACACGACGAGTTTTGTTTCTACCAAACAGTTCTACTTTGGTTTCATCTGACCATATGACATTCTCCCAATACTCTTCTGGAACATCCAAATTCTCTCTAGCAAACTTCAGATGGGCCCGGATATGTACTGGCTTAAGCAGGGGGACACGTTTGGCACTGCAGGATCTGAGTCCCTGGCGGCGTAGTGTGTTACTGATGGTAGCCTTTGTTACGTTGGTCCCATCTTTCTGCAGGTCATTCACTAGGTCCCACCGTGTGGTTCTGGGATTTTTGCTCACAGTTCTTGTGATCATTTTGACCCCATGGGGTGAAATCTTGCGTGGAGCCCCTGATCAAGGGAGATTATCAGTGGTCTTGTATGTCTTCCATTTTCTAATTATTGCTCCCACAGTTGATTTCTTCACACCAAGCTGCTTGCAGATTCAGTCTTCCCAGCCTGGTGCAGGTCTACAATTTTGTTTCTGGTGTCCTTCGACAGCTCTTTGGTCTTCACCATAGTGGAGTTTGGAGTGTGACTGTTTGAGGTTGTGGACAGGTGTCTTTTATACTGATAACAAGTTCAACAAGTGCCATTACTACAGGTAATGAGTAGAGGACAGAGGAGCCTCTTAAAGAAGAAGTTACAGGTCTGTGAGAGCCAGAAATCTTGCTTGTTTGTAGGTGACCAAATACTTATTTTCCACCATAATTTGCAAATAAATTATTTAAAAATCAGACAAAGTGATTTTATGGATTTGTTTTCTCATTTTGTCTCTCATAGTTGAAGTCTACCTATGATGTCAATTACAGGCCTCTCTCATCTTTTTAAGTGGGAGAACTTGCACAATTGGTGGCTGACTAAATAATTTTTTCCCCCACTGTAGCTTGGAGCTTAGATTTTCAGATACAGAGTTCGTCAGCCTTGCATTAAAGCTAAAGCTAAACTTAGAAGCTTACTTAATACTGTGTTATTATTGACCGTTTTAATGTATGCACATTGAGGCAGATTTACTAAGGGAAGAATACATAAACTCTGGTGAATGGTGGATCCTGTGTTATCTATACACAGAGGTGATGTCATTATAGGCAGGATTAGAATGTTAAGCAGAAAACTGCAGTAAAGTGATTTGTACAAACCAATAAATGTTGCCTTTTATTAGGCTTAGTAGCCAGTGAGAAAGCTGAAGGATTTTATGGTTTATTTAAATATAGATATTAGCATGGAAAATTAAAAATAACATAATCAAAAAATTATGTAAAAAGATGTTAAACATAAAAACGTGATTTAAACAATGGGTCATTTTCTGATGACTTTAATAAATATTTAATAGATAAAATTAAGCTAGAGTTTTGACACATTTTGATTAGTAAATCTCCCCAGTACATAGGAAGTAGGTAGTGGTGACAAATCTTTGGCATATTATAGTATGGCTATCCTAGACATTTGAAGCTATATAGCAGAACAATCCACCTTAAAAGGGGTTTTCTTAGAGTAAAATATTGATGACCTATCCTCAGGTTTGGTGATCAATATCTGATCAGTTGGGTTCTGACTCCCACCATTCCTGCTGATCAGCTATTTGAAAAGACAATAACATCACATTGGTTACATGGTCTAGGTGAGCTACGTACCATTCAAGTGAATAGGCCTGGACAGCAATACCAAGCACAGCCGCAATGCAGTGTACAGTACTTTGCTTGGTATGCTGGGAGGAGGCCGCAGCCTCTTCAAACAGATGATCATGACAGTGCTGGGTGTTGGAACCCCACTGATCATATTAATGACTGCCTTGATGATAGCTCATCAATATTATAGTCCCCGAAAACACTTAAATTACACACTTTAAATTACTATAACGATGTATTTAGAAATGAATCAGTAGAAAATTTAGACCTATTAGGGTTAAACAAAATTGTGTTCAAGGATGGGTTTACACTTTGAACAACTGAAGCAAGGAGAAAGCATCGTATAGCATATGTGTATAAGATCTTTGTAGGGAGTTTTTGCTACTAGTGCTATTTTAAAACTCTGGATGAAGAATGATGTTAATACTGCATCTGAATGGTGAATCATTTGCTGAACAGTTCTGTCTGGGCTGTAATGCAGGTTGTAATAAATGATGCTCTAATAATTTTTAATTTAGACGAACATTTAATTTCTAAAATTAATTTTCACAAGGATCCCTATCTCTTTCCAGGTCAAGCAATAATGAACCAAGAAGGTTACCTAGGACAAAGAACATCAAAGTGTACAACTAAAGACATACAATAATAATACAACACAAGATGCGAAAAGAAAGGAAGTTAAACAGTCATCCACGATAGGCAGCATAAAAGCTGAAACATAAGTTCTGTTTTGCTACAAATTTTCACCAATGTATTTAAATATAATCAGCATAAAAATAAATCACAGAAAGGGATAATAGTGCACAAAAATAGATGCAAACAATATATACGGTATAAACTAAGACCTCATTCTGATATGATAAAATCTGAGACTCTTAGCCAATATATTTTGATCAAAACACATCTGTGCCCACCTACCCAGCGTCACGGTGGTCTCAGGTCAGGCAGGTCCTATGCTAAACCTAACCATGCCAGTGGGCATCTATATCTAGGAGCGTGGACGCCGCACATATAGGCGTGTTGCTCCTAGTAACCTCTACGTGCATACAGCAACCAATGAGAGGAGGAGCAAACACACCTACATGTACCACGCAATCAAGACGCTCAATTTGATAGGAGGAGCAAAAGTGCACAGGAATGCTACTCAAGATAAGCTAAGAGCGCATTCACACCTGAAGGTGCCACTCCCTCAGGTACATATTATAAACCAAGCAAAACTAACAAAGACAAAAAGATATAAAACATCCTGCATGATGTGATAATAATGATTGCGGATGTCAGTGGCTATATATATCAAAATAAATCACAGAAAGGGATAATAGTGCACAAAAATAGATGCAAACAATATATACGGTATAAACTAAGACCTCATTCTGATATGATAAAATCTGAGACTCTTAGCCAATATATTTTGATCAAAACACATCTGTGCCCACCTACCCAGCGCCACGGTGGTCTCAGGTCAGGCAGGTTCTACGCTAAACCTAACCATGCCAGATAATCAGCATAAACTTGTAAAATAAAAGATACTTTGGTTCTGGTTTTGGATTTGTTGATCTGAAAAATGGGTACATTCGAACACATCTGTAAAAGAGCATTTTAAAACAGGCAGAAGTTCTGCACTGAGAGTACTCAATCCTACAATAAATCTGTAAGAAAAAAATTTTGTGTTAATAAAGATAAATAAATTGCATCTAGGGAGCGTATTATTGATGCTCATTTGTGTTTTTATTGACCTGTAGTTTCAGCCTGGCACGAGTTTTCTAGGCAGGACGGAGCGAATGCTTGAGTGTCTAATAACAACCAGGCTCCTACCATAACAGCCGGGATCAGAGAAACATCCTATCCAGGTCCATTAAACACATACAAAAACACCTGAGTCTCAAAGAATGGCTAAAAATAATCATCTTTATTAAATCATAACAAAAAATAATTAATTGGATTAAAAAAGATGATATACTTCACATGAAAGTGCAGGCAGCTCCTGTGGGATGTAATAATAACAACTACCATATAGAGGGAAATGACAAAGTGTCATTAAAACACCCAAGCTATACAATTGTAGCAGAGTGCCAAATGAATCCTAACATGGCCATCATTTACACAAGTAGGATCAAGTACATAAATATACACTCCAAGGAAGAAATAACAACCAACATACCTATGTAAAGGATAATCACCACAGAAGAACCGCACAGCCCCTAGAGAAAGGTCCTGCCGAAACACGCGTCGGGATTGTGCTGTTCTCCTGTGGTGATTATCCTTTACATAGGTATGTTGGTTGTTATTTCTTCCTTGGAGGATATATTTATGTTTTTAGTTTAATTGAGGGGGGTCTTGATGTTGCCTGCTACATGTTGTAGGTTGTTGTTTTTTGGTAACCTATTCTCTCAAATCTTATCCAGGCCTTAGATGCCATGGTCAATAGAAACTGTTGCATCTAAAAGATTACAGAGGATAGGGCATACACGTAAAAAACAGAATACCCCTTTAAGCTCCCTTCTGGGACTAAAAAATCAATAACATTTTTTAAAAATGTTAAAATCCAAATAAAAAAATACAATAAAAATACATTCAACTTTGTTATAGAAAAACAAATGGGGGGAGGTACTTTGTTCATTCATCTTGCAAAAAAAAAATACAAAAACAAGTGGTCAAAGTTATGTACGAGAGATAAGTGAAATTCATGTCTCATTAGCTGAATCTTTAAAGAATGCTACTCAAACCAAAAGTGCTCCAAATCAGTCTGAAAATCGATATGACAATCTGAGGACTATAGGATTTTTTTCTCTTATATTTTTCTTTTTAAAAAACAAAATTTCAAATTTTCTCTCTCTCCAATTTTTAAGGTCTTCAATGCAATGACAGCGATAGTAAATAATGCCAGTGTAACACTGACATACATAGCTGTGGGTAAACACATGGTTGACGGTGTTAACAAACATCCTGTTTAAAAACACAGTGCACCATTGTATTAGATATGCTTTTAAAATGTAAAAAAGTGCCAAAAAGATACCCTATTGCGGGCAAAAGGTGATTAAACACACATGGTGATATCAGAAAAAAACAGTAACTTGTTCTCAACAAAATTTCTAAAAATGATTCTTTAGCGGAAGCAGGTGCTTGCCTGTGTTCTTACACACACTTGGTAGTGGTAGTGTCAGAAGAAGCAGTCACTTGTTCTGAACAAGCCTGGAAAAATTTCTATAGCAGTACTGGTGAACTGGAATTAGTGATGTATGAGGAGGACTACGACATAGTGGGAATAACTGAGACATGGCTGGATGATAGCGAGGAAGCATTGAAAAACTATAAGGAAAAAAATAGAATATGTAAAAGACAAATAAAAACAGCAAAACTAGAGACCGAGAGATTAATTTTCTCAACAAAATTTCTAAAAATTATTCTTTAGCGGAAGCAGGTGCTTGCCTGTGTTCTTACACACACATGGTAGTGGTAGTGTCAGAAGAAGCAGTCACTTGTTCAGAACAAGCCTGGAAAAAATTCTATAGCAGTACTGGTGAACTGGAATTAGTGATGTATGAGGAGGACTACGACATAGTGGGAATAACTGAGACATGGCTGGATGATAGCTTTGACTGGGCAGTTAACGTACAGGGTTACAGTCTGTTTAGAAAGGATCGCCAAAACCGTAGAGGGGGAGGGGTCTGCCTTTATGTAAAGTCCTGTCTAAAGCCCACACTCCGGGAAGATATAAGTGAGGGACATGAAGATGTGGAGTCACTGTGGGTAGAAATAAATGGAGCCCAAAACAATAATAAAATACTAGTAGGAGTTTATTATAAACCACCCAATGTACCAGAGTCCACAGAAAATCTACTTCTAAACGAAATAAACGAGGCGGCAAATCATAATGAGGTCGTTATTATGGGGGACTTCAACTACCCAGATATAGACTGGGAAACTGAAACCTGTATATCTCATAAAGGAAACAGGTTCTTGGCAATAACCAAAGACAATTACCTTTCCCAACTGGTTCAGGACCCGAATAGAGGGACGGCCATACTGGACTTAGTATTAACCAATAGACCTGACAGAACAACAGATGTGCAGGTTGGGTGACACCTGGGAAATAGTGACCATAAAATAATAACCTTCAAATTGTTATTCAAAAGAGTGTTTCTTCAGGGAGGAACAAAAATACCAAACTTCAAAAAAGCAAAATTTAGCCAACTAAGAGAGGCCATAGGCCTAACTAACTGGGACAAAGTCATCAAAAATAAAAATACAGCCACAAAATGGGATATTTTTAAAAGCATCCTAATATCTAATTGTGAGAGGAACATACCTTATGGGAATAAAAGGTTAAGAAACAAGAAAAAATCAATGTGGATAAATAGAACTGTAAAGAAAGCAATAAATGACAAAAAGAAAGCATTTAAATCACTAAAACAGGAGGGTGGCGAGGAAGCATTGAAAAACTATAAGGAAAAAATAGAATATGTAAAAGACAAATAAAAACAGCAAAACTAGAGACCGAGAGATTAATCACCAAAGAGAGTAAAACTAACTCTAAAATGTTTCTCAATTATATAAATAGTAAAAAGTATAAAGTAGAAGGCGTCGGCCCCTTACAGAGTAATGAGGGGAGAGTTGCAGAGAGCGATGAGGAGAAAGCAAAGCTACTAAATATTTTTTTCTCCACTGTATTCTCTGGGGAAAATAAACTGTCAGATGAAATGCACATAATATAAAAGTAAATTCCCCTTTAAAAGTGCCCTGTCTGACCCAGGAAGAAGTACAGCGACGTCTTAAAAAGATTAAAATAGACAAATTGCCAGGATCGGATGGCATGCACCCCTGCATCCTAAGAGAATTAAGTAATGTCATCGCTAGACCGACCCTTATTTCTGATATTTAAGGACTCTATACTGACAGGGAGTGTTCCACAGGAATGGCGCATAGCAAATGTGGTGCCAATATTCAAAAAGGGTCCAAAAACAGAGCCCGGGAACTATAGGCCGGTAAGGTTAACATCTGTCGTGGGTAAAGTGTTTGAAGTTTTTCTAAGAGATGCTATCTTGGAGTTCCTCAATGAAAATAAGCAAATAACTCCATATCAGCATAGCTTCATGAGGAATCGGTCATGTCAAACAAATTTAATCAGTTTCTATGAGGATGTAAGTTCTAGACTTGACCGTGGTGAATCAATGGATGTCGTATATTGGGACTTCTCCAAAGCATTTGATACGTTACCACATAAAAGGTAAGTATATAAATTGAGAATGCTTGGACTGGGAGAAAATGTCTGTACAGTATGTGGGTAAGTAACTGGCTCAGTGATAGAAAACAAAGGATGGTTATTAACGGTACATACTCAGATTGGGTCACTGTCACTAGTGTGGTACCACAGGGGTCAGTATAGGGCCCTATTCTCTTTAATATATTTATTAATTATCTGGTAGAAGGCTTGGCCAGTAAAATATCATTTTTTGCAGATGACACTAAACTGTGTAAAGTAATCAACACAGAAGAGGACAGTACACTGCTACAGATGGATCTGGATAGACTGGAGGCTTGGGCAGAGAAGTGGCAGATGAGGTTTAACACTGACAAATGTAAGGTTATGCATATGGGAAGGAATAATGCAAGTCACCAGTACATACTGAATGGTAAAACATTGGGTAACGCTGACAAGGAAAAGGACCTAGGAATTTTAGTGAACAGCAAACTAAGCTGCAGAAACCAGTGTCAGACAGCTGCTGCCAAGGCCAATAAGATAATTGGTTGCATCAAAAGAGGCATAGATGCCCGTGATGAGAACATAGTCCTGCCACTTTACAAATCCCTAGTCAGACCACACATGGAGTACTGTGTACAGTTCTGGGCTCCTGTGAACAAGGCAGACATAGCAGAGCTGGAGAGGGTTCAGAGGAGGGCAACTAAAGTAATAACTGGAATGGGTGGACTACAGTACCCAGAAAGATTAGCAAAATTAGGGGGGAGATCTAATAACTATGTATAAATATATCAGGGGTCAGTACAGAGATCTCTCCCATGATCTATTTATCCCCAGGACTGTTACTGTGACGAGGGGACATCCTCTGCGCCTAGAGGAAAGAAGGTTTGTACACAAACATAGAAGAGGATTCTTTACGTTAAGAGCAGTGAGACTGTGGAACTCTGCCTGAGGAGGTGGTGATGGTAAGTTCACTAAAAGAGTTCAAGAGGGGACTGGATGTATTTCTGGAGGGTAATAATATTACAGGTTATAGTTACTACAGATGGGTCATTGATCCAGGGAGGTATTCTGATTGCCTGATTCGGGAAGGAATTTTTCCCCCTCACTGGGTTTTTTTTGCCTTCCTCTGGATCAACTTGTTTGAAAACAGGCCGAACTGGATGGACAGATATCTTTTTTCGGCCTTATGAACTATGTTACTATGTTACAGTGTAAATGTGGAAACGTGCATAGAGGTAATAGTTGTATATGGCAACAACAGTAGCGACAGCAGAAGTAGTACAACATGGAAGAGACAAAGCAGTAGAAATGTGTCTGTGTAGATGTAGTAGTAGTGGCAGCTGTGTAGGAGTAATGGTAGTGGTAGTAAGTAGAGTAGTAACTAAGGTGACAGCAGCAGCCATAAAAAAGAACATGATGGTTGACAGGCAGACAGACGTGGCATGATGGGTCCGTTGATCAATAACCATGTCAGCAACGGCAGCTCTATTTATTGGTCATAGCCAGAGGTGCATGAGAATGCTCACAAATCCAATCCTTGTTCATTTGGACAAAATTATGTTTTGTATGCTTGCAAAGGACAAGTTTGTCCATTTGATTGTGACAACACCACCTGCCATGCTAAAACCCTCTTTTAGATGACACTGGAGGCTGGATGAGATAATAGTACTAGAAAAAACTGGGTAAATGCTGACCACTGTTTCAATCTGCCTGCCCAGAAGTCCATGGGGTTGGGTAACACGGTATGTGCCAGAGAAATGCCATAGTCCAGGTAGGACTGAACCTAGTTGTTCAAGCTGTATATAACCAATTGCTGATTTAAATCAACCTAATGCAGCACCTGAAAAAAAACTACTCCATCATGTTCACTTAAATGGCTGCTTTTGGTGCTGTAGCAGCTTTTGGTACAGATGGCAGGTGGTGGGTGGCTTGATGTATGCATGGAGGGGTCTCCCAGACAGACATGTGGGCGGTAGGCATCTTGTCACCAAAAGCTGTAGCAAACTGCGTACACAAAGTATCCTGGTAATAAAGCAACTTGGCTTCCCTTTTGACAAAAGAAAAACATCCCCCTATTTTGCGTTGATAGCCAGGGTCTAAAGGCATGCCTATCTAGTAATCATCAGATTGCTTGATGGTAAGACTACACTTGTTATTATGTAAGCAAGCAAGTATACATCTTGCCATTTTCGCAAGCATGTCTGAATGGACATCATGGCCAGTGTTGTCCGTAACATCATTATCAGATTCATCCTCCTGCACAAGCAACTCCTCCACCTACTGCTCCTCTTCCATTGGCATCCTTCTCCTCCTCTTTTATGGCATTTTGTCTGTGTGGCTTCCCAGCAGCTACAAGGTAGCCAGCTAGATGTATAAGCTGTGTTTCTTCTGCCTTCCCTTGTTGCATCAATATAAGTGTTTGCTTGATTATAAATATCAGGGGGATCACATTGTTGATGCCACAGTTGTCCTCTTCGAAGGGCTTGAGTACTCTGAATGCCACTGCCTAACCTCAAAAGAACACATTCTCTCTGCTGTGGTGGTCTGGTATATGATGAAATCATTCACTGCTTTATGCTGCTTGTACAGATCCTCCAGCATATGCAAGATGGAATTTCAGTGAGTCAGAATGTTGCTGATCAAGCGGTGCAATGGCAGACCGTTCTGTCACTGCAACTTCAGGAGGGAGTTTATTATCACATAAGAATGGCTGAAATACAAAGACAATCTCCTGGACATGGCCAGGAGTGTTGCACCACTAAATTTATCATGCGTGCCATGCAGAGGGCATGTGCTGTTTTCCCAAATGCAGGGCAGCCACAATGTTCCTGCCATTGTCACTGACAGCCTTGCCCATTTTGTGTTGGTGGAGAGACAGCTAGTGGGATGTTTGTTGCCTGATGCACTTTAGCAATCGGTTTGCTGTGTGGCTACTCTAGCCCATCAGGCCCATCAGCTGTAGCATAGCATGGCAAAGGCTTCACTTTACACATATGATAGGAGAGAGGGGGAATCAAAGCAACACTTTGCCTTGAACCTGTTAAAGGGGTATTCCAGTAAAGTAACTTAATTTTTGAAAAACTGCATTAAGGCTGCAAGCTGTGACCCAACCAGAACCCATACCTATACATAGAACAAGAGTTTCATTTTACCTTGCAATCCATTTGTCTAGCTTCTGTGTCAGCCTGCAACACACTGAGAGTATCATGGCTCCTGATCTACCCTCACAAAACTACAATTCCCACAGTGCCTAGCTTTCCTACTATGAGTTTGTGCTTGTTCATGAGTGTTGCTGTTTATTGATTGGCTGCCTGATATTCCATTCCCGGTCATGCCCCCTCTACTCAGTAATCAGCAGCACACTGACATTTAGCTGGAGAATTGATAGCAACACACTGAGCATGCTCGACCTAACAAAGGCTCAGAACTACAGGTCAATGCCATGGTAACTTATGAGGAAACACAGTGGGTAGCAGAGGAAGAAAACTATTTTTATAACTACTGAATGGTAAATAAGTGGAATTGACATTATATTAGGTAATTATTGATGATGAAATAGTCTAAAACATAAGCTATATTTATGGTAACCGGAATACCCCTTTAAGGATGAGAGAATGTTCATTAAGGAGGATTTTGAGGTGGCGGATAAGCACCTGGTATGGGAACCAGACAGACATAAACGTGGAGGTGTCTTTAGGACCTAGTCTCATTGAAGGAGTGCTGAGTTGCTGCCATGAAAAAATTGACCCAATGGGGCGTGAAAGACATCTAGCATCCTTGCCTATAACATCCATTGAAGGTTTTAGCTAGAGATGAGCGAATCTTCCAAGATTCGCTTCGGTGAATATTCGCAGAATTTTTATTAAGATTCGCCTCGGATTCGATTTAGTTCAAGCTGCGCAAAAAAATATTTGTGTTCTGCGAATATTCCCACGAAAACGTACGCATCAGTGTACAAAGTGCGTACGAAGCTTTAGCGTATTATTGTCTAGGCCCACAAAACTAAAGAACATACAGTAAACGTACGCTACTTAAGTGAATACGTACGCATTAGCGTACAAATTATTAGATGCGTAGAATTAGCGTACAAATTATATTATGCATACATAGTGTAAGCGTTCAAAGATTTAAGAAGAATCTTCCGAAGCGAATCTGAAAAGATTCGGATTTGCTTCAGTGTAAGAAAAAACTAAGATTTGTATCGACTCTACGAAGCGACAAATAGATTCGCTCATCTCTAGTTTTAGCCGTGGCTTGCACCTTATCTCACAGCAACAATTGCAAGGAGCAGCCCATGTTCTCTGCCATGTGACAGTACAAGGCAGGGGGTGACTTTTTTGAAGTAATGATGGCTAAGTACTTTCCAACTGAGCACATGACATCAGTTTCCTAAAGCCAGCAGAATCTACTAAGTTGTAAAGCAATGACTACACTAGCAGTAACTTGGCCAGGTGCGATTACATGAGTTAAAGGGCATATATCAGCAGAATTGTACCTATGAAACTGGCAAACTTGTTGCATGTGCACTTTGCAGCTGAAGGCATCAGTGTTGGTCCTATATTCATATGTGCACGCATTTCTGACAAAACTATATGCAAATGAGCCTCTAGGAGCAATGGGGGAGTTGCCGTTACTCTTAGAGGTTCAGCTCTCTCTCTGTGCAACTGCTACTTCCACTGCACTTTGATTGAGAGGGCCAGGCAGTGTAGAGATGTTCTTGCCTGGCCATGACTTCTTCTAAAGTCAATCAAAGTGCACAGGGTGTGGCAGTTGCAGAGAGAAGTGAGCCTCTAAGTGCAATGGCAATGCCTCTATTGCTCCTAGAGGCTCAT
Source organism: Rhinella marina (assembly GCA_900303285.1). Taxonomy (NCBI): domain Eukaryota; kingdom Metazoa; phylum Chordata; class Amphibia; order Anura; family Bufonidae; genus Rhinella; species Rhinella marina. Next base: position 43,171 of record ONZH01023961.1, on the reverse strand, counting down.
TTGCATATATTAAAACATCAATTGTATCAGCTATGTGGGCACACATATGAACATCAGACCAACACAGATGCCTCCAGCTGCCAAACACACTTGCAACTCAGCCAGTTTCATAGGTACAAATCTGCTGACAGATGCCCTTTAAGCTTGTACACCATCAGATTGTTGGTGCATAAAGGTGTTTCCTTTCCACACATTTCTTTATTGATGGCTGTCGATGGAGTGGAGTAGTCTGAGCAGCAGAAGCAGTAACTGATGATGATGATTACAAGGACACTTTACTGCATTGGAGGCCACCTGGCTACTGTAAAGAAGAATGAGAGAAGGACTGTTATGTTCAGATTGCTGAGGGACAGTTCTATTTTCCCACAGGATCTGATGATGCCACCTCATGTGCTGCAGTAGAGTGGTGTTGCCTATGTTTGTGTTTTGAATGCCCATGGCTTATTTTCATCCTGCAGATCTTGCATATGCAGGCTTAGACTGGCCTATGGGGGAACAGATGAATCCCCTAGTGGACCCTGAGCAAGGTGGGCCCCTATTCTCCCAACCCCTGCACAAGTGGCACATAACGCCGTAGACTTACTGCACTACATACATATATACAATGTACAGACACAATCAGATAGCTGAGATGACTTCTAGGTATAGAGGAAAGCTAGCCAGTGTCATATTCTCCCCAGGACCTACCTTCTCAATACTCCTGTAAGGACCTACATATTCCATCATCTGGTAGCATCTTGCTGTTGTGTGAACAGGAAATATTTGAATGTATCCATATGGTGGACCCCAAAATAACTTTTACTGGTGGGCCCTAAACACACCAGTCAAACACTGTGGATATGGCATTGTTTTTGTCTGCTAGGACCTGTGGAGAAAAACTGCCAGACTGGCAAACAGAGGTAGCGGAGCCAAAATTGGCCTAGGTATCACACATTTTTAGTGTTTGCATGTGTCTTTGTACATGGCAATGTGCTGCTACTTTTAATCCTTTTTTGCTTTTACATTGCAGCTATGATGGTGTGCACCTGAACTCACTTTTTTACATTGTTTGGAGGTGCTGGTTTAACTTTATTTTTTGTATTGTACATTTGGGGAAGTGGCTGCCTTCTTTTGGACCGTGTACTTCCGCCCGTCTGTCCAAGGCTTTTAATCATGTGATATACTGTATCTGGACTCTACTCTACTTTGAAATTTTTTAGGCAAAAAGCCCAGGAAAGGCTAGTCCATTAATGTAGGTCTATCTTTTTGAAGCCACCTTGTCATTGGTAGATGGGCCCAACACAATTTTAATAAAAAAATGTACACAAAGAGCTTCTAATTTTCATACAGTTAGTATAGCAGTAAAGCATGGCAGTATGCTGATACGTTTAGTCCACACTCATAACACTCATGTTAACACACACTCATTGGCAGATTCCTCACCTTCGCTGTCACTTTGATCAGACTGTGATATGTCAATGTGGGCTCCTTGTCCTCCAGTCATGATTCCCTCCTCTATATTTGCTATATTTGCTATATATGTGCCTCATGTTAGGAAAAAAGAAGGCGCTCCACTAGGAGAGGCAGTGAAGACAAAGATGATGCAAGTGTACGGCTTCTCTGGGGTTGAAACAGCAGTAGCAGGAAGAATATTGTGACACCTGGCTACCTGCCACAGTGTCAGACATCAACATTATCCTTCTGTGACTGAGAGAAGGAATGAGCCATCTAGTCCACAGTGCCATCCTCTTTTTCTTCAATAATTATGTGGCGTCCATCGGAAGCAAGGGAGAACTGTGACCGGGTGTCCCTATTACTGGCCGGATGACTGGTACTGCTACTGCTCTTTGTACTACTACAGCCAGCCACATTCTGACTGTCCGATAACAAGGCATAGGTCTTTCATTTTTCACTCTTTAATTTGCCAGACATTTTATAATGAGACCTATAAATGAAAAGTCACAGGTTTGGTACACAGATTCTTAAATGGTACTAGCAAAATTGGCAGTGTTTTCTCTGTAATTTACACACAGAGGCTCAATTAAATGTTCCTCTTCTTCTACAAGCACATCACACACTGGCATTGACAATTTACAGTGATATATTAATGCAATACAATGGGTTGAATGAAACTGCTATATTAAATGGGGTTACATAGTTACATAGTTAATACGCTTGAAAAAAGACACATATCCATCAAGTTCAACCAAGGGAGGGGGTAGGAGTGATGAAGGGGAGGGGGACGGGTAACCTTAAGACATGACTCTACATTTCTTAATATGTGGTGACCTTCTTTTTCTCTAAGAATTTATCTAAGCCTGTTTTGAAGCCCTCAGCTGTCTTTGCTGTGACCAGCTCCTGCGGTAGACTGGACTGTTCCACAGATTCACAGTTCTTATAGTAAAGAAGGCTTGTCGCCCTTGGAGTCTGAACCTTTGCTTCTCCAGGTGGAGGCAGTGCCCCCTTTTCTTTTGAGGGGATTTTACCTGGAACAGTTTTTCACCATATTTTTTGTATGGGCCATTTACATACTTATACAGGTTGATCATGTCCCCCCTTATACGTCTCTTCTCAAGACTAAACAAGTTTAACTCCTTCAATCTTTCTTCATAGCTAAGATGCTCTATGCCCCTTATCAGTTTAGTTGCCCGTCTCTGCACCCTTTCCAGCTCCAGGACATCCTTCCTATAAACCGGAGCCCAGAACTGAACAGCATATTCCAGATGAGGCCATACTAATGCTTTATACAGTGATAATATGACATCCCTGTCCCGCGAGTCCATGCCTCTTTTAATACATGACAATATCCTGCTGGCCTTAGAAGCAGCCGATTGACATTGCATGCTATTCTGCAGTCTATGGTCTACAAGGACACCCAGATCCTTCTCTACAAGTGACTCTCCCAGTGTTACTCCCCCTAGGACATAGGAGGCATGCAAGTTGTTAGTACCCAGATGCATAACTTTACATTTATCCACATTGAACCTCATCTGCCAAGAGGATGACCAAACACTCAGTGTGTCCAAGTCAGCTTGTAACTTCTGCACATCTTCCATAGACTGGACTCTACTACAAAGCTTAGTGTCATCTGCAAAAATTGAAACAGTGCTGTTAATTCCTCCCTATATATCATTAATAAATAAATTAAATAAAAGTGGACCCAGCACTGAACCTTGGGGTACACCACTTATAACTGGTGACCATTCAGAGTAGGAATCATTCACCACCACTCGCTGAGTACGCTCCTTCAGCCAGTTCTCAATCCAGTTACAGAGTAGATTTTCTAATCCAACCGACCTTAATTTACCCGTCAGACGTCTATGAGGGACCGTGTCAAACGCTTTTGCAAAGTCCAAATACATAGCCGCCCCTCTATCCAGACTTCTACTCACTTCTTCATAAAAAAAAAATCAGGTTAGTCTGACAGCTTCTGTCCTTAGTAAAACCATGCTGGTTATCACTTATAATACTATTATCCAAAACATATTCCTGTATATAGTCCCTTATTAGACCCTCAAAAAGTTTCCCCACAATGGACGTGAAGCTCACCGGTCTGTAATTCCCCGGGGATGACCTAGAGCCCTTCTTGAAGATGGGAACCACATTTGCTTTACGCCAGTCCCTTGGCACTATGCCAGTCACCAGAGAATCTTTGAATATTATATACAAGGGCAAAGAAATTACTAAACTAAGTTCCTTAAGAACTCTTGGGTGTAACCCATCCGGTCCTGGAGCCTTATTCACCTTTACTTTGTTTAACTTAGCTTTGACCATATCTATATTGAACCAGTTGAGTATATTACATGAAGTATCACCAGCACTTACTCTACCGACAGCAGCTCCCACCTCTTCATGTGTATATACAGAACTAAAGAACTCATTCAGTAGCTCTGCCTTTTCCTGATCCCCAGTAATCAATTCCCCATCACTATTATTCAAGAGTCCTACATGCTCTGACCTAGGTTTTTTTGCATTTATATATTTGAAGAATTTTTTGGGATTGGTTTTGCTATCCCTGGCCACCAGCCTTTCATTTTGAACTTTTGTTGCTTTTATAGTCCTTTTACAATCTTTATTAACCCTTTTGTAGTTATTAAAGGCTATGGCAGACCCCTCTGATTTGTATATTTTAAATGCCCTTTGTTTTTCATGTATTTCCCTTTTAACATCCGCATTAAGCCACGCAGGGTTTAATTTTAAGCGTTTGTATTTGTTCCCCCTAGGAATAAATTCTGCAGTATAGTTACCCAGTGTAGATTTGAAGGTCTCCCATTTATCATCTGTGTCACTACTTGACAACAGCTGCTCCCAGTCTATGTCCTGGAGTGAGGACCGTAACCCTGGGAAATTGGCCTTTTTAAAATTAAATGTTTTTGATCTCCCAGCATGTTTATGCTTTCTACACTTTAGGATAAAAGTAACTATATTGTGGTCACTATTACCAAGGTTTTCCCGAACAATTACCTCCTCAACTATCTCTGCATTGTTAGATATAACCAGATCCAACAGTGCATCACTTCTTGTTGGTTCTTCTACAAACTGGCCCAGAAAATTATCCTGCAATAAGTTAAGAAAATTTCTCTCCTTTGCAGTTGAAGCCGATCCATGACCCCAATCAATACCAGGGAAGTTAAAATCTCCCATTATCACTACTGTACCCGCCTGGGCAGCCCGCTCTATTTGTCTATGCAGCTGATCCTCTATCTCCTCAGTGATGTTTGGGGGTCTATAAATTACACCAAAAATAATTCTTTCATTGTTAGTCTCCCCTTGTAATTCCACCCACACGGATTCTGCATTCACACAATCATCACCCACTATTGTCTCCTTCATACTCGCTTTTATACTACTTCTGACATACAGACATACTCCTCCTCCTTTCCTATTCTCCCTATCCCTCCGAAACAGAGTATAACCCTGGAGATTGACAGCCCAGTCATGCGAAGAGTCCAGCCATGTCTCAGCAACTCCAACTATATCAATTTCCTCCTCCAGTACCATGACCTCAAGCTCAGCCATTTTGCCTGCTAGACTTCTGGCATTTGTGAACATACACTTTAAATTACCATGTGTTTTTGTACATTTAGGTTTAGAAATGTAATTTATTGATGTTTTCTGACTAGACATGTTTTTTCTGCTGATTTGTAACACATGGATCTCCTTATCCACTGCTATTATACCCCCCCGTGGTCCACTTCTCCACCCACCACTCTGTTCTGACCACTCTCTAACCTATCTACCACTGCATGCTTTGCTTTATTTTCTGCTTGTCCTCCCCCCCACATCCCTAGTTTAAAAACTTAGCCACCCCCTCTAGGATTCTCTCCCCCAGCACAGCAGCCCCTCTTCCATTCAGGTGCAATTTATCCGCAGAATAAAATTTGTACCCCAATGAAAAATCAGCCCAAAACTTGAGCCATGCATTCAACTCCCTCAGCTCCCGTTGTCTGTCCTGCGATGCGCATGGCACAGGCAGTATTCCTGAGAATACAACCTCGGAGGTCCATCCCTTCAGCTTGGCTCCTAGTTCTTTATAATTATTCTTAACAGACCTCCACCTACCATTTATTCTGTCGTTGGTTCCCACATGGACCACGACAGCTGGGTCATCCCCAACCCCTCCTAGTAATTTGTCCACCCGTTCCACCACATGCCGAACCCTGACAACAGGGAGACAGCAAACCATTCGGTTGAGGTGGTCTTGGTGACAAATTATTCTATCCGTCTTCCTGATTATGGAATCCCCTACCACTACTAGCTGTCTCGGCATGCCTGCTTTACCATCCCCCCACTACTAGATGGACTGTTCCCCTGGCTGTTAGGGAGACCAGTATCCACTAGGGTTGCCATTTCTGAGACTGACACCCTCGCATCATCACCTAACTTGGCAATTTTGCTTGGGTGCACAGAAGCAGGACTGGCCTTCCTTTTCCTAGACCCCTTGCCACTCCCTCTATTTGGGTTAACCCAACTCCTTACATGGGCCTCCTGATTTTTCTCTCCACCCTCCATAACAGACCCCATAACTGCCTGTTCTGTGAGAAGCAGGCCCCTCTCAAGATCTCTTGTTTCCCTCAGTGTTGCAATATGCTTCTCCAGATCTCTAATGCGAGCTTCCAGATTGGCAACATGCTCACATCTACCACAGCGGTATTCACCCACGAACTGCTGCTCCTATTGTTCATACATGTGGCAGGCTGTGCACTGTTGAAAACTTTCAATCTTGCTATCCATCCCAGTTACAAAACAGCAATCAATTAACAAGAATAAAGTACTTACTGCAAACTTTTTACAACTTCTTTACAATCTCTTATAACTCTACAGGTCACTTAGCTCAGTCATTTCACTCAGTTCAGTCAATCACAAGAACAGGGGACCTGTACCCCTTGCAGCCCCCTGAAATGAATGGAGCAGCCGGTCGGGCATGGGCGTGGCCGCTCCATTAATTTCTATGGGAGTTTCAGAGATACAGTGCCAAGTACAGTGCTCAGCAACCTCCAGTATGCCTATAAGAATTAATGAAGTGGCCGCACAGATGCCCAATTGGCCACTTTCACGGGGCTGTTGGGGGTATGGGGCTCCAATTCTTATAATTGGGGGGGCTCCAGAGGTAGGAGCCCCCGTTTTAATAGGTATATAGATAACCTAATGTAACTGGAATACCCCTTTAATGCAGTACAATGCCAAAAATAAAACCGCATGGTATAACGACACAATACAATGCATTAACTAAAATTGCATGTAGAAGCGCAATACAATTCCTGAACTAAACCTGGTATATTAATGCAGTTATTGCAGTACAGTGCATTTATCAAAACAGCATGTTGTATTGATGCAATACAGTGCACTGCTATTAATGCACTGTAATGTCCAATTACAAACATTAGCTAAATTGAAACAATTTTTAATTAAAAAAGGGGGGCAGATTGATCATCGTTTACAGCAAAATGTATGCTGCTAGTGCTGGAGGTGTTGGGTAGATTAGATAGATAGATAGATTAACATAACTGTAGCCAGAGCAGCCATAGCATTTGCTAGGGGTCCCAGCGGTTGAGGGGGGTGGGCAATCAGGTGCAAGAAAATTGTACGTTTTTGTGGGGAAAAACAATATGATGATGTTTTACTATAATGTGGGTTTTCTGATATATGGTTCTATCATACCGAAGCTCAGCCATTATAGTAGCAGCTTGGAAAACAGCAGCCATGAGATTCCTAAGCTTAATGCAGTGCATATACACAGTTTATACATGTCATTAAGAAATTATTAAGTTATTTTTATTAAGTTCATTAGGAAATTAAAGAAGTGGATCTTGAAGGAATGTTCAAAAGCTCCTTGATTAATGATAGAAGGTAATGTTATTAATACACATCAAGACAATCAATGCTCTGAATAAAATCTCATTGCAATCACAAGAACTGCTCAGCCATAAGATTCAAGCAAATTAAATGAAAATATCACAATGTATAAATGTCCATTTATTATCGAAGGAATTACAAACCCATCATTAAGTTAAAGAGTTTCAAAAGGCATAAACATTAATGAGAATCTTCTATTACATTGTAAGTGCACTTTCAAGAACATTTTAAATTCAGATGTGAAAAAAAACTGATCACTATTTTTGACATAGCTAGCCTTCATTATTAGACATGTGACACGACAGTTTCACGTAGTTATATATTTCATTCAAGTACCCTACAACCTGCTTCATCTAGGCCATTATGAAGTCATTTAGAAAATTTGGCAAATTTCAGCTAAATCTCTTTTTTTCCCATATGGTGAAGACATAAAAGTATGTTTTCTCTTATAAATGTACTTGAAAATGAAATGTATGGATATGAGGGAACATTATCTTATACTCTCATTTCTCAGCACTGCCATTCTCATTGATCGGGGAACCTGAGAAGTATCTTTAAATTCGCCCTGCAAGGAGATACCGATAAAGGAGCCACCCACTTATGACATAACTGTTATTTGATTTAGCAGCAAAGTCTGACATTTATGTTCCAGGCATGTCAAGCAGCAGCCAAGAGATTGAGACAGAGCAAGCATGCACTTTATATGTGCACAAGGTCTGGCAGATGTATTTAATAAGGGTCCTGCACTCTGTCTATTACATTCCCAGGGATTTATTAGATATGCTCGGTGATGGGAATCAGATTTACCTTTTACTGAGTACAGCATCCACCACACAAGTTAATATATGATGCAGTTCCATTAAAAAAAAAGCAGAACATATAACAAATTCTAGTCAAGAATATCTCCAGTGATAAATGGAAAGATTTGAGGCTTAGATCTGTTTTGAAGTGCATAGTATTGTTTAGAAAACCTACATCCTCTCTGATGTCTGCAGAGGGCTCATGGAGTTTGAGGACACCCAAAAGTGTCCCTCTGTCCTATATGTGGAGACCAGTACTATAAACCGTGTATGACAGTTGTGTCCTGCTGCAGGTTCTGCCCTTGGGCCCATATAATGATATCACTATTAATTATTAGCTACAGTGCCTTGCGAAAGTATTCGGGCCCCTGGAAGTTTTCAACCTTTTGCCACATTTCAGGCTTTGAACAAAAAGATATAACATTTAAAATTTTTGGTAAAGAATCAACAACAAGTGGGTCACAGTTGTGAAGTGGAACGAAATTTATTGGATCATTTTAACTTTTTGTAATATTAAAACTGAAAAGTTGGACGTGCAAAATTATTCGTCCCATTTACTTTCAGTTCAGAAAACTCACTCCAGAAGTTCATTGAGGATCTCTGAATGATCCAATGTTTTCATAAATGACTGATGAAGATAAATAGAATCCACCTGTGTGTAATCAAGTCTCCGTATAAATGCACCTGCTCTTTGATAGTCTCGGGGTTCTGCATCATGAAGACCAAGGAACACACCAGGCAGGTCCGTGATACTGTTGTGGAGAAGTTTAAAGCTGGATTTGGATACCAAATGATTTCCCAAGCTTTAAACATCCCAAGGAGCACTGTGCAAGCGATCATATTGAAATGGAAGGAGTATCAGACCACTGCAAATCTACCAAGATCCGGCCGTCCCTCTAAACTTTCATCTCAAACAAGGAGAAGACTGATCAGAGATGCAGCCAAAAGGTCCACGATCACTCTGGATGAACTGCAGAGATCTATAGCTGAGATGGGAGAGTCTGTCCATAGGACAACAATCAGTCGAACACTTAACAAATCTGGCCTTTATGAAAGAGTGGCAAGAAGAAAGCCATTTCTCAAAGATATCCATAAAAAGTCTCGTTTACAGTTTGCCACAAGCCACCTGGGAGACACACCAAACATGTGGAAGAAGGTGCTCTGGTCAGATGAAACCAAAATCGAACTTTTTGGAAACAATGCAAAACGATATGTTTGGCGTAAAAGCAACACAGCTCATCACCCTGAACACACCATCCCCACTGTCAAACATGGTGGTAGCAGCATCATAGTTTGGGCCTGCTTTTCATCAGCAGGGACAGGGAAGATGGTTAAAATTGATGGGAAGATGGATGGAGCCAAATACTGAACCATTCTGGATAAAAACCTGTTGGAGTCTGCAAAAGACCTGAGACTAGGACGGAGATTTTTCTTCCAACAAGACAATGATCCCAAACATAAAGCAAAATCTACAATGGAATGGTTCAAAAATAAACGTATCCAGGTCTTAGAATGGCAAAGTCAAAGTCCAGACCTGAATCCAATTGAGAATATGTGGAAAAAGCTGAAAACTGCTGTTCACAAACGCTCTCCATCTAACCTCAAAGAGCTCGAGCTGTTTAGCAAGGAAGAATGGGCAAGAATTTCAGTCTCTAGATGTGCAAAACTGATAGAGACATACCCCAAGCGACTTGCAGCTGTAATCGCAGCAAAAGGTGGCGCAACAAAGTATTAATGCAAGGGGGCCGAATAATTTTGCACGCCCCACTTTTCAGTTTTATTATTACAAAAAAAGTTTAAATGATCCAATAAATTTCGTTCCACTTCACAATTGTGACCCACTTGTTGTTGATTCTTCACCAAAAATTTAAAATGTTATATCTTTTTGTTTGAAGCCTGAAATGTGGCAAAAGGTTGAAAAGTTCCAGGGGGCCAAATACTTTCGCAAGGCACTGTAGTTAGTAAGATAAAACAAATTGGACGCATTTTGTCTGCACTAAAGGGCTCATACACTTTACGATTTGCCAATTTTGGATCTGCAAAACACGGATGACGGGCATGTGCATTCTGCATTTTGCGGAACGGAACAGCTGGCCCCTAATAGAACAGTCCTATCCTTGTCTATAATCTGGCCAATAATAGGACTTGTTCTATGTCTTTGCAGTCATTTCTGTTTATTTTTTTGTTGCGGCCTATTGAAGTGAATGGTTCCCTATACTGGCAGCAAAAAAAAAAAAAAAATGTAATGGACATGGAAAAAAAAATATGTTTGTGTACATGAGCCCTTAAGGTGCACAGTTTATTTTTTCTTAAGACTGATAGTTGCCAGACTGATAGCCATGTGCATGCACCCTAAATTTAACATGCCTTGTTCACATATCAGTTATTTGATCAGTTATTTCCATCAGTTATTGTGAGCCAAAACCAGGACAAAGATAAGGTATAATGAAAAGATCTGAACCTATTCTGTGTTTTTGACCCGAACCTGGTTTTGGCTCACAATAACTGATGGAAATAACTGATCAAATAACTGACGTGTGAACAAGGCCTAACATGGGTAACATATCTGTTAGGCTAGTTTCCCACTAACGTTAAAATCTTCCTGCAGGCTGTTCCTCTGGAGGTCATCGGATCAAGCAGAACCGGATACTACCTTTCCCCACTGAAGGCTATTGACTATAATAGAACCCTGTAGGGATCCAACCTGTTTCTAGCATTAGTGGCAGGATTCAGACAGACAAAAACGCTGGTAAATCCCAGCACTAATGCCAGAAACCATCCGGATCCCCACTGGGTCACATTTTAGTCAATGGCCTCTGGCAGGAAAAAGCAGTATCCGGCTATGCTTAATACGATGACCTCCAGAGGAACAATCTGCAGGAAGATTGTATCACTGGTGTGAAACTAGCCTTATATGTGAGGAGGTATGGAGCAAACGAAAGGGACCTGTATGCATAGTATCCTCTTGTTGGAAATTTGAGAAATTTAGTCTGTCTGATTATTATCCTGTCGGTGTCGCCTACATTCCCTCTTCATCTTTCATCAAGTGGTCATCATTATCCTCATCTTTCTTTTACCACTCCGAATGGAGCGTTCTGTTATAGTCATCATCTTTGATATTAGGAGGAAACTATAGGATGTACAAATGAGTGCATGAACTGAATATATTACATTACTTGTTATTTCTCTATTAGTCCTAGGACTATACTATAGCACAATGTTGTATTTGATCACTAATGTTTATTAAATCAAGACAGGCTTTACATTGCTATCCACATATGCAGTATATACCGCCATCCGTAAATTGGCATTGTGCCATTGTACCTACCCTTTAACAAGCAAGCTTTATATGGGAAGACTATGAACATGACATTTACATAATTTAATTACATTTGGCAAACTGAATGGTTGATTTGTGCACTCTATATGAAGGATTAAATCCATTGTAGAGAAAATGTGGGAAGAAAGAGAGTAAAATGCGGCACTGTGAAAACTTCCTCCTCACATTGGAGAGGGAAGGTCTTTGTTCCACCATACAAAAGGTCAATTTGGGTCATTTGGGTTTAGTATTCATACTTCATCCTAAGATATCTTTAAGCTACAGATGCTCAGTTTTTTTCCCCAATATTTTCCTACTTTTCTGAGGAGACAAAGTGATAATAACAAATAATCATAAAAATAAAGTGGTTTTATATTTTAATTCAATGGGACAAATGTATCATTAAATGTTTGCAACTTTTTATACGCCACTTGCACAACATTTTTTGCACAAGTGGCATTTCTCCTCTGGCTTCACAATTTTCCTGAATTGGGGGTGTGGCAAAGAAAAAGGCGGGGGTGGGGACAGTGTCTCCACCACATCTTTCTGACTGGCGTAGATATCAATATAGGCGCAAGGACTGCGTCTAGCTTATGATAAAACGTATGCTTTGTCAAAAATTAGGAGCAGTCCGACAGAGTGCCTGGTTTCCATAAACCTGTGTCTACCGATCTATGATAAATCTGGCCAAATATCATAATTAGCAAAAGTAGTTCATGGCTTATACATGGAAGGTTGAAGGACTATACTTCAAACCATCAGGTACAGCATATAATATCCAGGAATATTTAAATTGCATAATATTATATCCGCTATTTATGTTATAACTTCAACATGTCAGCTGGATCACTGACAAAATTAAAAGCTGAACTGGGAAATGTAGTAGCTATATCTTTGTGTGGAAGCTTCAAAATCTTTTTCAATGTTTGAGCTACAAGGCAGAAAAACATCCCCACAGCATGATGCTGCCACCACCATGTTTCATAGTGGGGATAGTGTGTTCAGTGTGATCTGCAGTGTTAGTTTTGCGCCAATCATAGTGTTTTGCATTTAGGACAAAAAGTTCAACTTTGGTCTCATATGACCAGAGCACCTTGCTCCACAAGTTTGCTATGTCTCTTACATGCCTTGTCTCAAACTTCAAATGGGACTTCTTATGGATTGCTTTCAAACATGGCTTTCTTCTTGCTGCTCTCCCATAAAGGCCAGATTTGTGGAGTACACGACTAATAGTTGTCCTTTGGACAAATTCTCCCAACTGCGCTGTGTATCTCTAAAGGTCCTTCAGATTTACCATGGGCCTCCTGGCTGTTTCTCGAATTAGTGCTTTTCTTGTCGGGGCTGTTATTTTAGGTGGACAGCCATGTCTTGGTAGGTTTGCATTTGTGCCATACTCCTTCCATTTTCGGATGATGGATTGAACAATGCTTTGTGAGATGTTTACGGCTTGGGATAATTTTTATAACCTAACCCTGCTTTGGTTCTCCACAACTTTATCCCTGACCTGTCTGGTGTGTTCTTTCATGATGCTGTTTGATCACTAATGTTCACAAACAAACCTCTAAGGCCTCTACATAATAGCTGTAGTTATACTGAGAATAAATTACACACAGGTGGACTCTATTTAGGGGTAACAGGGTAAAGGGGTCTGAATACAAATGCATGCCACACTTTTCAGATTTTTATTTATTACAAATTTTGATAACCATATATAATTTTATTTTCACTTCACACATGCTTGTTACTTTGTGTTAGTCTATCACATAAAATCCCAATAAAATACATTTAAATTTGTGGTTGTAACGTGAAAAAATGTGAAAAAGTTCAAGGGGTATGAATACTTTTTCAAGGTACTGTATAATGGAAGATTTTCTCTTCTTCTTTGTTTTCAACCTGCACCTGGTTTTGGCTTACAATCACAGATAGAAATCACTGACTAAACACTGACAAGTGAATAAGGCCTTAAAATAATTAACATAGCTAACCACACATAGCTTTTCGATAAGTCTTTACTGTTCATTTAGTCTATTCCAAATAAGCAGAACATATCACACAACTGAATACAATTTACATCTTCAAAATTTGAGTTGAACACAAATTTTATACTTCTAGCACTAAAAGAATCCATCAATACAAATTCTGAGATGAAAATGCATTTCACATTTTTCAGTTGCATTTATTGTTAATTTAGCAGTGACATTTACAGTTCCATCTAAAAGGTGTTATTAAGTGCATACGCATGACTGCTTAAACCTCTGTAAAATTGGTTCAATTGTTTGTATGCGGTATAAATGCAAAACCTGTAAAGGTCTTACAGTGTATAGTACTATGGAGGTAGGTGGACACTAATAAAAATCACATCTGATGACACACAACTACTAAGATGCACTATGGGTTCACAACCTATGGCTCGAGGTCCGATCTTGATACCGTTCTTTGCAGGCTCCCAACCATCTGGTAATGGACATGTATATCTATGTCTTTATCATGTATTGTCCCATTAGATCAGTCTTGGAAGTGTAACCAGAAATTTTAGTAAATTTAGTAAATTCTGTATATTTAAAATGCAGCAAATACAGTATTTCAGTTGATAATACCCATTTAAGTTTTATTTGATAGTAACATAGTTTATCTGTCTATCCAGTTCAGCCTGTTATCCTGCAAGTTGATCCAGAAGCAAAAAAATCCCAGAGAATAGAAGCCAATTTTCCTCAATTTAGGGGAAAAAATTCCTTCTCAACTGCAATCAGGCAATCAGAATAACTCCCTGGATCAACAACCTATCTTTAGTAATCCAGAATTATACACAATACTCCATGTGCGGGTCTGACTAGTGATTTGTAAAGTGGCAGGACTATGTTATCATCACGGGCATCTATGCCCCTTTAGATGCACACCATAATCTTATTGGTTTTGACAGCAGCTGCCTGGCAGTTTGCTCTCCACTAAAATTCCTAAGTCCTTTTTCATGTCAGTGTTACCCAGTGTTTTATTGGTGACATGTATTTTTCCTTCCCATGTGCATAAACTTACATTTGTCAGTGTTAAATCTCAGCTGCCATTTCTCCCGGTGAAAGGGCAAAGTCGAGGTAAGTTGTTCAGGTGATGAATATCTGTTTGCTTGAGTCAGCTTGGTGCAGCACTTGAAAAAACTGCTCCATGTTCATAAAACTGAATTGCCTGCTGTTGATGCTGCTTTGGCTTCTGCTACTTGAGATATCAGAGATAGCAGGAGGTCAGTGGTCCTCTGCAGTGGTGGGTGCAGAGGAGCCTCCTGTTCAGGCACACAGGTGGCCGGTATCTTCTCAGCAAAAGCTGCTGCAAGCTGTATACAGAGCCTATTCTGGTAATACAGATATGTTATCTCCTTTTCGGATAGAAAATCTAAAAGCATATCCAGCTTATAAAGTAGTCATCACTTTACTTGATGCTAATGATATGCTTGCCTGCACGTAAGCAAGACCCAGTTCCTTCAGGCTCTTCCCTTTACTGCAATGATTGGTCATGTGGCCAGTGTCATCATCGTCATCATCATCAGCCTCAATCTCCTGCCCCACCAACTCCCCCTCATACGGTTCCTTCTCCACCAGAGGTAGCTTCTCATCCTCCTCCAGATCTCCTCCATGGAACCTCATCCATGTGAGTCCCTAACAGCTACATGGCAGCTAGCAAGCCTATATCCATTGTTTCATTAACATGAATAATATAAATATTGGGGGGATAACATAGTTGATGCTGCAGTTATCCCTATTCACAAATCTGGTGGCCTCTTTGAGTATACAGCACATACCTGATGAGCTGCTACAGCCTGATCTCAAAATAACACGTTCCCAGCTATGGCAGTCTAAAACATGATGCAATCATTGACACTATTTGTTGCAGCATACAACAGCATACAAGCTCAACATATGCAAGGTGGATTTCCAGTGAGTTGGAGTGTTGCAGATCCAGCGGTGCAAATGCAGACTATTCTATTGCTGCAAGTCTAGGAGGGCGTTCTTAGTCACATAAGAATGGCTGCAATGTGTAGACAGTCTCCTGGATATGGCCTGCATCTTCTGCATGTCATAATACTTTTTAAAAAGGGTTACACCACTAAATGTATCACATGTGCAAAGGAGGGAGGGGGGAGCAGAACCAACGTTCTGCCCTGATTCTGGGCAGATGTCCCTGGGATGGGGGGATGTCCATTGATGAGAATGTGGAAGAGATGGACATGTGCCTGGTGTAGGAAGCTGACTGACACAAACATGGAGGTGTCTATAGGATCTGGCCTAGTTGTGGCACTGCATTGCTACTGCCATGCAAAACATTGACCCAGTGGCCCGTGAATGGCATGTACTGTCCCATGCTATAATTGTTACTTCAGGTGTCGTTGGTGATGTGCATCTTGACACACATTCCATGTCAGAGTACAAGGCAGGGATGGCTTTTTTTGGAAAATAATAGTATCTCCCATAGAGGATTAGATTGTACCATCTGTTCCCTAAAAGTAGTGGAATCCACTAAGTGTTATGGCAGCAACTGCATTACTACAACTTGGCCAGCTGGGATTTTGGCTTACACACACCAGCAGATATCTGGGCCCATATATTTGTTTCTTAGCCACATATTCCGCTATAAATAACCAACGAGGATGATGAGTCTGAGTAGGAGAAGCAGTCAGGAAACTGGAATACTTCTGGATGCAACCTGGCTTTAACAAAGAAGACCGGGAGAAGGAGGACAGTCTTACACTGATTGCCGGCCAGTTCTATTTTGCAACTGACCTGGATATATAGCCTCATGTGCTGCAATAGAGCCATGGCGCCTATGTGTCTGCTTAAATGCCCATGGCATATGGCAGTGAATTTGTCTGCAGGCACTGTGGATAAAAATTGCCATATGGAAGATACTCATGCAGAGCTACCATCAGCCGAGCAGGCCTAGGTCTGCATGTTTTGAGCCTGTGACAATGGTGTCAATGGCATCACCAGTTCCCGAGCTGATCACATGTTTCGGCTGTACGCTGTACGGTGCTCTTTATTGTCACCATGGCCACTACCCTCTTCTTCTGATGTCATCCACTCCTCAGCACAGATGCAGCTCCCAGGTTCTGTCCATCAGATAATCATGATCATAGTTTGCACCCTCCACTTTGAGCAGACTGTGATATGTCATCATGGGCACCTTGTCCCTCATAATTATTCCCTCTGTATTTGCCCAAGTATCACTTTCACCTTAGCTAGCACTGCCTTTGCAACCACAACCATGGCTAAAAGTGCCACTAATACTGCTACCACCACCAATGCAGCATTTGAGTGATCAGGTCACACCTGGAGGGGGCAGTGAGGACTGAGATGATGCAAAGAAAGGCTTCTTGGCACAATTGGACAGCCCCCTGAGTGTGACCACACTATACACTGCTATTGACACACTAACATACACTTATTTTTGTGCACTCATGAATTGTAGAAAAATCTAAACAGGTTTTTGAGCAATAGCAAAAGGCCTAAGTGGACATGAATGCAACCAAAGTATATACTGCTATTGACAGACTAAATGCACTTATTTGCACATATACATTGTAGAAAAGTTGCATCAGGTTTTTTGGGAAAAAAACTGCTGCAATTTGCAGTCCCCAGGGTGCACCAAAAATATATGCTATTACGCTGCTGTTGATGGATTAAAATACCCTTATTGACTGTCTAAGGGTTTAATAAAATCAGCTGACAGCAGGAAATATGGTAAAAAAATTAAAAACAATGCTCACCTGTTAAATTACCTGCCTCTACAGTATCAATACTGTGGTAGTCCTTGCTGGTCTTTGTATATTTTCTAGTAGCAACAAGCCATAGATCCTACATACATGATTGTTGCAAGAAATCAGTTTTTAAAGATAACCTGTATTTTTTTCTAAAATATTTTTACTGTAGTCCACCTTGAGCTGTTGCCATTACGTTATTTTTTGTAAAAAAAAATTGCCCTTACATTGCACCGCGCTGTCCCCTGTTCTGTTCTCGAGCATATTATGCTAATTACTAGCAGCGGTACATGGAATAGGATACCTCAGTGGGCAAAGGGGGAAATTTATAATAATGGGGTCATAAAGGGAGCATTTTATAATACTGGAGGCACAAAGGGGGCCATTATCTATACTGTGGGCACACAGGGTATGATTATACTGGGTGCACAAAGGGGCCCTTTTCTATACAGGGACTATGGGTGGCATTGTGTATACTAGGAGGCACTATGGGTAACCATTACAGTATATATATACTGAAGGCACTGCAGGGTTTGAGATTAAAAAAAAAAGCATATGAAATTCTTCTGTTTTTAACAGCTAACGATCATTAAAAGCTGATGCAAAATGGCCATTAAGAAAGGATAATTCGCCAGAAAATTAATGCACACACTGATGCAAAATTACCATGAAAAACTGATAGTTTAGCCGGTTTTAAAAACCTTTTCTTTTCACTGTCGTATGAATGAACCCCTCTTATTGCTACTGATTCAGTGATTGGGAAAGCAGGTTCACAATAATGAAAGAAGATAGGACCAACTTTAGCTGACACCTCTGTCATTAGCCCTCATCAAATGTTTTTCTTTGGTACATCTGTCAACAACATCAGTTCTCGTTGTTTGGTGTTATATCAGTGGACAGTGGAAAAGTACTACAGTCATGGCCAAAAGTTTTGAGAATGACACAAATATTATATTTTCACATGATCTGCTGCCCTCTGGTTTTTATGTGTGTTTGTCAAATGTTTTTATCACAAACAGAAATATAATTGCAATCATATTATGAGTAACAAAAGCTTATATTGACAGTTAGAATGAGTTAATGCAGCAAGTCAATATTTGCAGTGTTGACCCTTATTCTTCAGGACCTCTGCAATTCTCCCTGGCATGCTCTCAATCAACTTCTGGACCAAATCCTGACTGATAGCAGTCCATTCTTGCACAATCAATGCTTGCATTTTGTCAGAATTTGTAGGATTTTGTTTGTCCACCCGTCTCTTGATGATTGACCACAAGTTCTCAATGGGATTAAGATCTGGGAAGTTTCCAGGCCATGGACCCAAAATCGCTATGTTTTGTTCCCTGAGCCATTTAGTTATCAGCTTTGCTTTATGGCAAGGTGCTCCATCATGCTGGAAAAGGCATTGTTGATCGCCAAACTGCTCTTGGACAGTTGGGAGAAGTTGCTGTCGGAGGACATTCTGGTACCATTCTTTATTCATGGCTGTGTTTTTAGGCAAGACTGTGAGAGAGCCGATTCCCTTGGCTGAGAAGCAACCCCACACATGAATGGTTTCAGGATGCTTTACAGTTGGCATGAGACAAGACTGGTGGTAGCGCTCACCTCGTCTTCTCCGAATAAGCTGTTTCCAGATGTCCCAAACAATCGAAAAGGGGATTCATCAGAGAAAATGACTTTACCCAGTCCTCAGCAGTCTACTCCCTGTGCCTTTTGCAGAATATCAGTCTGTCCCTGATGTTTTTTCTGGAGAGAAGTGGCTTCTTTGCTGCCCTCCTTGAGACCAGGCCTTGCTCCAAGAGTCTCCGCCTCACAGTGCGAGCAGATGCACTCACACCTGCCTGCTGCCATTCCTGAGCAAGCTCTGCACTGCTGGTAGCCCGATCCCGCAGCTGAAACACTTTTAAGAGATGGTCCTGGCGCTTGCTGGTCTTTCTTGGGCGCCCTGGAGCCTTTTTGGCAACAATGGAACCTCTCTCCTTGAAGTTCTTGATGATGCGATAGATTGTTAACTGAGGTGCAATCTTTCTAGCTGCGATACTCTTCCCTGTTAGGACATTTTTGTGCAGTGCAATGATGACTGCACGTGTTTCTTTAGAGATAACCATGGTTAACAGAAGAGAAACAATGATGCCAAGCACCAGCCTCCTTTTAAAGTGTCCAGTGGTGTCATTCTTACTTAATCATGACAGATTGATCTCCAGCCCTGTCTTCATCAACACCCACACCTGTGTTAATGGAGCAATCACTGAAACAATGTTAGCTGGTCCTTTTAAGGCAGGGCTGCAATGATGTTGGAATGTGTTTTGGGGGATAAAGTTCATTTTCTAGGCAAATATTGACTTTGCAAGTAATTGCTGTTAAGCTGATCACTCTTTATAACATTCTGGAGTATATGCAAATTGCCATTATAAAAACTGAAGCAGTAGACTTTGTAAAAATTAATATTTGTATCATTCTCAAAACTTTTGGCCATGACTGTACAGTTCAAATACAGCACTAGCACAAAAATATAACATTCATGGCAGTTTTAGATGTTATTTTATAGGTTATCATGAGTTAGGCTACTTTCACACTAGCGTTTATATTCCGGTATTGAGCTCCTTCATAGGGGCTCAATACCGGAATAAAACGCTTCAGTTTTGTCCCCATTCATTGTCAATGGGGACAAAACTGAACTGAAGACAACGGAATGCTGCTAAAAGCATTCCGTTCAGTTCTCTTCAGTCTCCAGACCGGAGAGCAAACCGCAAAATGCTGCGGTTTGCTCTCCGGTCTGGGCATCCGCACCAAGACGGATCCGGAATGACCCCCAATGCAAGTCAATGGGGACGGATCCGTTCGGTGTGACACAATAGTAAACGGATCCGTCCTCCATTGACTTTCAATGGAGTTCATGACGGATCATCACCTTGCACTTGTCCCTCGCTGCTCCCTCCTCCCTCCAGCAGGGGGCGCTGTGGGGAATCTTCCCATTGTGCGCGCTGTCCTCTGGAGCTGCGTGGAGAGGTTGGGAGCTGCTGGGACAGGGAAGTATACCCCCCTCCTCCTCAAGATAGTTTCTGGTGCAGGTGTGGGGCCGGAGCGTGGTTCCGGCCCCACACGTGCACCTGTGGCAGCACAGATCCGGCGGGACCCTTCACCCGCCGGATCCGTGCTGCCGCTAGTGTGAAAGAGGCCTTACTCTATTTCTCACCTTATTGCATAAAAATCAAGCAGACTTGCAAAATGTGTCTCATTAAAGTTTTCCGGTTTCAGAAGACACATATATAAGATAAAGGTGATGTAAATGATTTATTTATTTAAAGATGAACAAATTAATTATAAAATTCTTAAACTTGGCCTAAATTTTTCAAAAAGTTCTAATTCTAAGGGCTCATGCATACAGCCGTTCCATGCACAGGGAACTGGAATTTGTGGTCCTCAATGCTCGGGTACTATCCGTGTGGCTGCTGTGACAGATTTATATCCATTCAATTTGAATGTGTCTGTGATCCGTCCACACTGCAAAAAAAATAGAATATGTTGGTAGAACACAGACCCGAATCAAATGGGATAGGCGATTTGGCCAAATCGGACTAGATATGAGTTTTTACAAACTTGCTCATCTTTATTTATAATACCAATATATTATAATAGAATTAGTTTTATTACAAGCCGTTTTAATCAGGAGAAAATGTTCTAAACTTCTTACAACTTTGCTGCACTTGTAAGAGGTAACATGTTACAATAAGGTGTTCAATATCTGTTTCTCAAAACGTTAAAAAAAAAAGAAAAATCACACAATTGACCCTTTTGAAGAATTTGTAAAAGTGTGAGCGATCCTCTGTGACCTGTTTGTGCGCAGCTGTCTAGCACAAGGTGATAAGGAATGTGAGGAATATGATAATGCATGAGCTCTTATTTCAGAAGGCTTTTAGCCTGTGAAATTCTTTAGCATTTTTCTGGCCCTGTGTCAGTATGTTCTATATCTCACCGGAATGTTTGGCCATGCATAAAAAAAATAAATAGCCTTTATTTTGAAGACTTAAATAGGCACATTCTTGACATATCTGTATGTGCTTCACAATG
Organism: Rhinella marina; assembly: GCA_900303285.1. NCBI lineage: Eukaryota > Metazoa > Chordata > Amphibia > Anura > Bufonidae > Rhinella > Rhinella marina. The sequence goes on along the minus strand of ONZH01023961.1, from coordinate 21,906 downwards.
GTGAGCCATATTTCTGCTACTGCTGACATAATTATAGGATTATAATATATCCCTTTCACTGATGTTCAGATACTTGGTGTATTATATTATTTGACAATTAAACTCATGAAACTACTTGATAAATGTAATACTTATTTTAACACTTAGATTGTTGATCTCTAAAGCCAGTCACACCGGCTTCTTTTCTACTGACAGAGCAACATAATGCTACAGCTATTGTCTTCCAAAGTAAGAAACACAAAGGTTTTAATTTCACCTAATTTCACAAAATCTAAAATTCAACCTATAATTACTTAAAGGGGTTGACTAAATTCAAAACTTACCAAAAGCTGCTAAATGTTATAAACTAAGTAATGAGCCTATAGTCATCTGTTACTCCCCTGTCGTTTTCAGCACTGTAGCTCTGTCAGGTCCGCTTTGTGGTGTTTAAGTTCAAGGCTGTAGCAGTGACACAAAAGTACCGTATATAGCACATGACCTCTTCAGCCAATTTCTTGCCTTAGCAATATATGGCACCAAACCACTAAGGCCAATTCTTGGCTGTGATTGGCTGCAGTTGTCTCATGCCATATACTTCTATATCAATGATTCAGTCTTTATTACAAACACTGGGAGAAGATTTAGTGGTTGTTATGACAGTGGATGTGGATGTGGAACTGGTTTGTTCGGCTATGCCTATTGGCGTTATCACGGCAGTCCCTTGGTTTTTCCCCTTTAACCCCTATACTGGGATCTTGTCTTCATTGCAGGGGAGCAACCAGGCTACTACCTCTTGGAATAGTCCTGGCATAGTCTGCAAAAGACGCATGGGGGTCTGAGACACTGCAGCAAAGCAAGCAATATTAGTGGTCAGGAAACAGAGAGTGGTCAGGGCAGGTAGAGTTTGTGTATATCCATAAAATAATCTGAGTTCAGGGCAGGCAGCAGAGAGTCAACATAGTAAATAGGCAGAGGTCAGGGAGGCAAAGGAGAGTCCATAAACTGGCATAGTTCAGTACACGGACAGACAATGGGGGTCATTTATTAAGACCAGCGTTTTAGAAGCTGGTCTTAATAAACCCTATAGCTAGTATTGGATCCGTCAAAGTTATGAAGAGGCGCCGGCCTCTACATTACTTTGCGTATCTAGCGCCTCGCTGGCTTACATTTATACCATTTTCTGTGCCTAAACAGGCATAGAAAATGATGAATGAGACGGACCTGCCGGCCCATCCCCTTCCCCGTCCATGCCATGTCCACTTTTTTAGACCTGGTATGAGTGGGGCGAAGTCGCAGATAGTGGCATAAATAACCTTTGTGCCACAATCTGTGCCAGAAATAAGCCTAAAATAGGTCCATTTATGGATAGTAAATGACTCCTAGTGTGTTTTTTTGGTACATCTGCCAACTACACCAGTTCTCACTGTCTGGTATTATATCAGTGGACAGTGGAAAGGTACTACAGCGCTAGCACAAAAAATATAAAATTCATGGCAGTTTTAGATGTTATTTTATAGATTATCACCAGTTACTCTATTTTTCACCTTATTGCATAAAAAATTAGGCAGAATGTTTAAACAAAAACACCCATTCCAAGCAATATACAATCAAAAACATCCTTTATTATTTTTCTTGAGCAAATGTTAAATTTTGCCTCTTTTGCTGGTTGTATGAATGACAAAAATACGATGTTATGCAAAAGTCAAGTGCCTATCAGCAAAGTGCCTCTGAATCTGCCCCCCCCCCCCCCCGATGCTCCTTTACGAACATTGATGGATATGTTCTTCACTGGAACCTGGGATAACTCCAATCTAAGCAGTTTTACACCATATAAGCATCTAAGATTTTTGATAGAGGGAAGAGTCTCCCTCTGTCAGCTCATCAGAGCCATACGACACGATTGAGGGAAGCCAGTGGGTTATGGTTCTCTGAGGCACCTTAACCAGACAAAACTTGCTATTGTCACTCTCCACTTTTCAATACTCTTCCTTTTGTTTTCTTAGGAAATGCTACCATCTTCCTCTGCTCAGTTCTGATATGATAAACACTTACAAGTCCAGTAATGTGTAATAAGGCCTGTGGCATATCATTGATATAAAATATAAGAAAGTTTAATGTCTTTGGAAAGCTAAAACTTTAACATATTGCTAAAAACTTCCCCTGTATATCCATACAATTGACTTGGATTACATCTCAAAGAGCAAGTTACTGAATGCTAAATAATACATGAGTGTACATTTCTAACTTTGTACAAGGTGCCCATGCACATCAAATGTGGATAATATGGATTCTGAGCATACAATTTATGAAGTTTGTTACACACAGTTGCATTGATGCTGGAGGATCTGTCTACTCTAACCAAATCTACTGCTCTACTGCTGCAGCAAAACCTGCCACTATGATATATATATATATTGTAGGAAGGCACAAGGGGTCCTGGTAGATGGGAGGTACGTGTCACCGAGGTTCCTGGCCTCGGTGAAGTAAGAGCCAGTTTTTCAAGGTGCCAGCAGCAGTAGGTGGCTGACACTAATACTATTTAGTATAGCTGTGAACAGCTGATCCGGGATGGCTCTTACTGGGAGTAGTCATAGTGCTGGGTGGGTGACTACTCCCCATGGTCCAGGCCGGGTGTTACGTGGCCTATTTAACAGCCAGCAGCCCCAGCTGGAGTGGTGGAGGCCCTCACTCTGAATATGGAATGCTGTAGGTGAGAGCTGGAGCTTGCAGCGCCTGAGGGACTAAGGACTGAGGACAGAGTAAAGTCCACAACCACCCTGTGAGGGTACGGTACTGTTATACCTTGCCTGTATTGTGTAGAACATGTTTCTGTAGACCGGCTGGAGTAAGCCGGTCTCGGCTGTGAATTCTCATATGACTTTTGGTTTTCTTGACAAGAATAAAAGACTGTTTCCGTTGCTGGGTTGTTGAAACCAAAAGGAAAGGCTGCTGCGTGTTGATTCAAAGGCTGATCCCTACATATGGTGGAGGATGCGGGCAAAACCAACCGCTAGTTAAAGGGCCAGTAGCCGCAATATCTGAACTGACCTATTGGAAGCTAAATAGTTTTTTTTGTGCGTGTTTTACCACTGGATGTCCTGAGTCAAAGCTGCTACGAGTTCACAAAACAAGGGACCTATCATGGAGGAACTTGTAAAACACCTTGTGCAGGCTCACACCCAACAGCAGCAAGTGTGGTGAGCTATGGATGTTATTCACTCCTGGGTAGGAAAGGGTAGTCACGGTTGTCATGGGCGATGGCACGGGGTAATGGCGCAAGAGGTTCTGTAGTACCTTTCCCAGGGTGAGCTTACTCACAGAGAATACTCCAATGAAGCAGTGGTAAGGTTCAAAACAACTTGGTAATTTATTGTAGGAACTTGCAATACAGTGAACGGTCTGTCCCTGGTGGTAACCAGGATTAATGATGACAATAACACAGTCTCTTTCAAGATCAGGTAGAATATGACGCGGGAGGATACTTGATATGTCTTTTGATCTTTCAGAGCTATTTGTCTCTTTAAGAAATATACTGACTAATTATAATATACTTGAGATAAAGACTTGAAACTGAAACTTGACTTTAGATAGAATCACAGACCTGATCTGGGATGCTTCAGCCGGATGGCACAGGACTTAGAACGGAGATTTAAGACCTTGAGAATGTTACGTGTCGTCCAATCCGGTGACCGGGGAGACAGCGTGTGAGCCACTGACACGAAAGTCAGGTTAAGTGTTGGCAGGAGACCAGGAGGACCCTCAAACATGTGCTCCTTACCACAGCAGGCGGTGCAATATATATAACAGATGTGCCTTGCTGAACAGTGTGAGGTGTGTAGAATCCAATCCAGCACAGATTCAGGCTGAGAGGTAGTTTTGGAAGGCTTTGGCCTAGTTTTAGGGAGACATAGCATGCAGGAACCAGCCTAGTTGAGTCCCTGACTGGACTGCCCACTACACTAAGGGCTCCACACCACTTAGCAGGGTGGTGGGGGGCGGAGTAGCTCAACCTTCTGGCTCACCATTGGTTCAGTGGTGAGTTGCAGAAGGCCACATGACCAAGTATCCTCCATTTAGGAAACACATAAGTTAGGACCAATCAGATTACAGCTATGCTGTATGTGGAGACAACGATGTCATAAACCAGGAAATACATAATATGCAAGGGTGTAACTACACAAAATGACCATTAGGTGGTGCTAAAGTATAAGGAGTGATATGCTTTATGCAGAAATACACTGTAAATAGGAGGTTTTACCACATTAATGTAAATGACCATACTAAACTCTCGATGGTAGTTGTCAATGGCAACAAAATACCATTTGGGGCCATTACACAAGCGCGCGCAGAGACTGTTCGGGCGCAGCAGGAGACTGTGCGGGCGCAGCAGGAGACCAACGAGCTCCTCATTAAGCAAATGGCTATGCTGACGGAAGCCGTCCGAGTCAAAGAGACCCCAGCCCCCCACCAGCATGAGGAGGGCCAGCAAGCCCGGAGGGGAGTAAGGGAAGCCATGCAAAAAATGACTCCAGAAGACGACGTAGAAGCCTTCCTAACAGTCTTTGAACGAGTTGCAGAGCGTGAGGGACTGCCACCCAAGCAGTGGGCTGAGGTCTTGGCCCCATTTCTCTCAGGTGAACCCCAAAAGGCCTATTATGACTTGTCCCTGCAGGAGGCTCGGGACTACTTCCTACTGAAAGCCGAGATCTTGGCCCATCTTGGGGTAACTATCACGGTCCGGGCTCAGAGGGTGCATCAGTGGGGGTATCGGAGGGACAAGCCCCCCAGGTCCCAAATGTTTGACCTGTTGCACCTCGTCCAGAAATGGCTACAACCGGAGGTGTGCTCTCCAGCTAAAATGGTAGAGCGGGTGGTAATGGATCGATTCCTGCACGCTCTCCCTAAGCCAGTCCAGGGCTGGGTTGCGCAAGGTAATCCACAGACGGCAGATGACTTAGTCGGCTTGGTCGAGAGATATTTTTCAGTGGAGAAAGCCATAGGTGACCCAGGGTCCCTGACCTCCCCCTACTGGAGTGCCCAAAGTGACTCGACAGGGCAGAGGAGGGGAATGAAAACCCCTCTGGAGAGACATTCTAAGGCCCGGAGCATACCAGAACCAACGCCGAGGCCTTCCCTCGGAGAGATCATTTGTTGGAGATGCCATGACCCGGGACATGTGGCAGCTCGTTGCCCTCTTAGCACAGACCAAATGGATTGTTCCCTGGGGAGACGGATCTCCATGTTTGCCCAAGTAGCATGTAGTGCTTTGCCGAATGCTGGGGAAGAACTTCTGTTCTGTCCGATCAGTATAAACGGCAAACCCCTAACCGGACTTCTGGACTCGGGGAGCCTGGTCACGCTCCTGGAGGCCCAGGTTCCACATAAGTTGATCCCTGGGAAAACCTTGGGGGTCACCTGCATTCATGGCGACACCAAGGTTTACCCAGTGGCCGAGGTCACTGTAAAGACCGACGAGTGTACAGTCTCCCACCAAGTAGGGGTTGTACAGGGCATGAGATTTGAAATGATCGTCGGCCGGGATTTTCCTTTATTCTGGGATCTGTGGGCCAGGTCGGTACCGCAACAAAGCCCCGCGAATAGGGATGACCCTGAGCCCACCGACCCTGAGGTTGCACTAGAGTTTCCATTTTCAGGGCTGCTAGGTGACGATAATGAGGGAGGATCTGATCTGGAAGAACCAGTCCCGGATTTAGAAGTGTCCCGGGGAAACTTTGGGACGGCCCAATTACAAGACGAAACCCTAAAATGGGCCCGGAATGGTCTAGGGGTGGTCAATGGGGTAGCACAGGAACCAGGGGCAGACAAGAGGTACCCACATTTCGCCATGAATGGGAATTTGTTGTACCGGGTAACTAAAATCCGAGAGGAGGTAGTAGAACAGCTTCTGGTTCCCAAACCCTATAGACGTAAGGTATTAGACCTGGCACATAGCCATGTATTAGGGGGACACTTGGGGGCAAATAAGACCTTGGAAAGTGTGTTGCAGAGGTTTTATTGGCCAGGGTGTTACCGTGAAATTAAGGATTATTGCCAGTCCTGCCCGGTGTGCCAAATAAACTCCCCAGTCGCTAACTTCCGCAGTCCGCTAATACCCTTGCCCATTATAGAGGTCCCCTTTGAGAGGATAGCGATGGATTTGGTAGGACCCTTGATAAAGTCCGCTAGGGGGCACCAATACATTTTAGTCATTATGGACTATGCTACCCGGTACCCAGAGGCAGTACCCCTAAGAAAGGCCACCTCCAAGGCAATTGCCAGAGAGTTGCTCCAGGTATTTTCCAGAACCGGGCTGCCTAAGGAGATCCTGACAGACCAGGGGACCCCGTTTATGTCCAAGGTAATGCAGGATCTCTGCAAAGTCCTGAAAGTTACCCAGTTGCGCACTTCGGTATACCACCCACAGACAGATGGCCTGGTAGAACGCTTTAACAAGACCTTAAAAGCCATGTTAAAGAAGGTAGTTGAAAAAGACGGCCGAGATTGGGATTATCTGTTGCCCTACCTATTGTTTGCAATCCGAGAGGTGCCGCAAGTGTCCACAGGTTTCTCCCCTTTTGAGCTATTGTATGGCAGGCATCCCCGAGGGCTGCTAGACATAGCCAAGGAGACTTGGGAAAGCGAGGTCACCCCGTACAAAAGCGTGATTGAACATGTCACTGATCTGCAAGAGCGGATAAGTCAGGTAATGCCCATTGTGAAAGAACATCTTCTCCAGGCTCAGGAGGCCCAAGCTAAGATTTATAACAGGTCAGCCCACCTTAGACAATTTGCTACTGGAGACCGAGTACTAGTTTTGGTGCCCACCGTGGAGAGCAAATTCCTGGCAAAATGGCAAGGACCTTATGAGGTAGTTGAGAGGGTGGGTAAAGTGAACTATCGGGTGCATCAGCCAGGTAGGAGAAAGCCCTATCAGGTTTACCACATCAACTTGCTTAAACCATGGAGGGATAGGGATCCTCCTGGGGCAGCATGTCTGATGACTCAAGCCGACACCACAGTGGATCAGGTAAAGATTGCAGAAACGCTGTCCCCTTCCCAGAGATACCAATGTAAGCTCCTGTTGCAGTGAAATAAGGACTTGTTTACAGAAACCCCGGGGGTGACCACTGTAGTGGAACACGAGATTAGTACAGACCCCTGGGTGAGGGTAAATCTAAAACCATATAGGATTCCCGAGGCCCGCCGGGAGATCGTTTCTAAGGAGGTCCAGAGGATGAGACAACTGGGGGTAATTGAGGAATCTAGAAGTGGCTGGTCCAGTCCCATCGTGTTAGTCCCTAAACCCAATGGAGAGTGGCGATTCTGTAATGACTACCGAAAATTAAATGAAGTGTCTAAGGTAGACGCGTACCCGATGCCCCGGGTAGACGAGCTCATTGAGAGGCTAGGACCCGCTCGCTATATGACTACCTTAGATCTTTCCAAGGGCTATTGGCAAATTCCATTATCCAAAGAATCTAGGGAGAAGACAGCATTTTCCACCCCGGAAGGGTCCTTCCAATATATTAGAATGCCGTTTGGGTTACAAGGGGCTCCAGCCACTTTCCAGAGGGCTATGGACCAGATCTTACGGGCACACAGGAAATATGCAGCAGCTTACTTGGATGACATAATAGTTTTCAGTCATGATTGGCAGTCACCTCAGTAAAGTAGAAGCCGTCCTGGAGGCACTGAGGAAGGCCGGTTTCACTATAAACCCAAGTAAGTGTGCCATGGGAATGGAAGAGACGAGATACTTGGGGTACATAGTGGGAAGAGGAGAAATAAAGCCCCAACTAAATAAAATAGAAGCGATCCAGGGATGGCCCCGCCCACTTACCAAGAGGCAGGTCAAGGCGTTTCTCGGTATTGTGGGGTATTATAGGAGATTTGTCCCCAAGTTCGCTGAAACAGCAGTACCCCTGACCGACCTAACCAAAGGAGGGAAGTCGACCATAGTCAAGTGGTCTCCAGAGGCTGAAGAGGCCTTCCAGAAACTTAAGTTAGCCCTCTGTAGACAACCAGTTTTGGTAGCACCAGACTTCTCCCAAGAATTTGTTATTCAAACTGATGCATCCGAGGTAGAGTTAGGTGCAGTGATGTCTCAGGTAATAAATGGAGAAGAACACCCTGTAACATATCTTAGTAGGAAGCTGTCCCCGGCAGAAAGTAATTATGCGGTAATCGAGAAGGAATGCTTGGCCATAAAGTGGGCGCTGGATTACCTCCGATACTACCTCCTGGGGCGGAGGTTTAAACTGGTGTTGGATCATGCCCCTTTGAAATGGCTAAGGGAGAAAAAGGGTAATAATGCCCGGGTCAACCGCTGGTTTTTGGCTCTTCAAGAGTTTACATTTTCTGTAGAGCACAGGCCAGGCAGGTTACAAGGTAATGCAGATGCCCTGTCCAGGGTACACTGCATGTTCGCCGAAGTTGCCCAGACCCCCGGTTTTGGGCAGAGGGGGGGGATATGTAGGAAGGCACAAGGGGTCCTGGTAGATGGGAGGTACGTGTCACCGAGGTTCCTGGCCTCGGTGAAGTAAGAGCCAGTTTTTCAAGGTGCCAGCAGCAGTAGGTGGCTGACACTAATACTATTTAGTATAGCTGTGAACAGCTGATCCGGGACGGCTCTTACTGGGAGTAGTCATAGTGCTGGGTGGGTGACTACTCCCCATGGTCCAGGCCGGGTGTTACGTGGCCTATTTAACAGCCAGCAGCCCCAGCTGGAGTGGTGGAGGCCCTCACTCTGAATATGGAATGCTGTAGGTGAGAGCTGGAGCTTGCAGCGCCTGAGGGACTAAGGACTGAGGACAGAGTAAAGTCCACAACCACCCTGTGAGGGTACGGTACTGTTATACCTTGCCTGTATTGTGTAGAACATGTTTCTGTAGACCGGCTGGAGTAAGCCGGTCTCGGCTGTGAATTCTCATATGACTTTTGGTTTTCTTGACAAGAATAAAAGACTGTTTCCGTTGCTGGGTTGTTGAAACCAAAAGGAAAGGCTGCTGCGTGTTGATTCAAAGGCTGATCCCTACATATGGTGGAGGATGCGGGCAAAACCAACCGCTAGTTAAAGGGCCAGTAGCCGCAATATCTGAACTGACCTATTGGAAGCTAAATAGTTTTTTTTGTGCGTGTTTTACCACTGGATGTCCTGAGTCAAAGCTGCTACGAGTTCACAAAACAAGGGACCTATCATGGAGGAACTTGTAAAACACCTTGTGCAGGCTCACACCCAACAGCAGCAAGTGTGGTGAGCTATGGATGTTATTCACTCCTGGGTAGGAAAGGGTAGTCACGGTTGTCATGGGCGATGGCACGGGGTAATGGCGCAAGAGGTTCCTGGCCTCGGTGAAGTAAGAGCCAGTTTTTCAAGGTGCCAGCAGCAGTAGGTGGCTGACACTAAGGGTACATTCACACGACCGTATATTTTTATCCGCTTCCGATCCGCAGCCGTTCCGCAATTATCGGAATATATGCGGACCCATTCATTTCTATGGGTCAAAAAAGTGTGCGGACAACATTCAGTATGCTGTCCGCATCCGTGTTTCCGCATTTGTAGTCCGCAAGAATATGAAGCTTGTCCTACTATTGTCCGCACAGATCGGTCCGCAGCCCCATTCAAGTCTATGGATCCGCAAAAATCGGATGACATACGGAATGGTTTCCGTATGTCATCCGATTTTTGCGGATCCGTTGCAGTAGGCACTGCCCACAGAGGTTGGATCTAAATATTAAAATTAGATATTATTATCTTGATGAGACCAAAACACACATACAACTTGCTGCACAAAATGGCACGTGTGGATGTGAGCAAGCTGATTGTTCTGATCCAAGAACGACCAGAACTCTGGGACACCAGGAGTGATTTGTATCATGACCGGGTCCGAAAAGACCGGTCATGGGAAGATGTAGTGAAGGAGCTCCTACCTACTGAATGGGCAAGATGCAAGACGGACAAACGTTTGGGACTTAGTAAGTACACAATATTTTTTAATAACTTTACCTATAGTGTACAACCATTATGTCCTGTAGCGTCCCTTTTTGCAATTTCCCGGATAGTGTTCACATATCTGCACTACAAATTGTCATGGGCCTTGCAAAGTGACATAGATTAGTTTTTAATAATCTCCTGTAATGCACTAGATCACTTTATTTAAAATTCATCTCAGAACATTAAATGCAAATGCAAATCTTCCTATGTCTCTTTGCAAAGCCCAAGTAACTTTCATGTGCAGACGTCTGCAAAGATAGAACACTGGCCTGGAACAGTGGATGCCACATGACTTGCTTGTGCAGCTCTATGAACATTTCTGTCATGGCTTTCAGCAATGTTCATAGGGCCTAGCAAAATGACAGTGAAATGTTTTTTCTTTTAATAATCTCCAGTAATGCACTAGATCAGGCATACTCAACCTGCAGCCCTGCAAAACTACAACTCCCATCATTCATGGACAGCCTACAGCTATCAGCCTACAGAAGGGCATGATGGTAGTTGTAGTTTTACAACAGCTGGAGGGCTGCAGGTTGAGCATCTCTGCACTAGATCACTTTATTTAATATGCATCTCTGGACATTAAATGCAAATCTTCCTATGTCACTTTGCAAAGCCCAAGTAACTTTCATGTGCAGACGTCTGCAAAGATAGAACACTGGCCTGGAACAGTGGATGCCACATGACTTGCTTGTGCAGCTCTATGAACATTTCTGTCATGGCTTTCAGCAATGTTCATAGGGCCTAGCAAAATGACAGTGAAATGTTTTTCTTTTAATAATCTCCAGTAATGCACTAGATCAGGCATACTCAACCTGCAGCCCTGCAAAACTACAACTCCCATCATTCATGGACAGCCTACAGCTATCAGCCTACAGAAGGGCATGATGGTAGTTGTAGTTTTACAACAGCTGGAGGGCTGCAGGTTGAGCATCTCTTGCACTAGATCACTTTATTTAATATGCATCTCTGGACATTAAATGCAAATCTTCCTATGTCACTTTGCAAAGCCCAAGTAACTTTCATGTGCAGACGTCTGCAAAGATAGAACACTGGCCTGGAACAGTGGATGCCACATGACTTGATTTCAGTCTGCAATCTGTGAAAGCATCCCCAGTTTACCTGTTCCAGGGCAGTGTATCCTTGCAGACATGTGCACTAGAAAGTAGCATGGGCTTTGCAAAGTGGCATAGAAAGCTTTTGCATGTCCATAGGTGCAGTTTATAAAAAGTGATCTAGTGCATCACAGGGGAGGCACACGCCGTATCAGTGCTGCCTCCACTACACTGTTTACAAGCTGGCCGACTCTGGGGTAGTGGTGAGTAGGTGTAATTACACCTCACTGCCCCATTTGTGATGAATCGCTTATGTCTGATATTGTACATTATTTCATATGTTAAGATATATATATATATATATATATATTTTTTTTTTTTTTAAGTTAAACTCGCCAAAACAAAGTGGAATTCTTGCCGGGATCAGTTCAGGAGAGAATTCAATGCAGCGAAGGGCCATAGCGGTGACGGGAAGTCAAAAAAAAAGCCTTATATGTACACTAAAGACCTCCAATTCCTTTTACCAGTTATGGACTTGCGACCGTAAGTAATCAGATGATTAGCATGGGTTCGACATCTGTGACCTCTAACTATTCAACTTCTATGCAGCGGCCCTACAATAGCGCTGTGGCCTTTTTCAGATTTCACTCTGTCCAATTGACCCGAGTTATGACGTCACTAGGCCAGAGTGAACCCAAAAGAAGGCCGAAGCGCTATTCTACCACCACTGCTTTGTCAAATAGCTGATTGGTGGGGTCATGGTTGTTCTATCCATAGATAATTTGCAATACATGATCCTAAAGTATACTTATTTTTCAGCACGGTGGACAATCTTCAGGTGGATGAAAGTTCTTCATCCACCGATATTGAACAGACCCCACCACCACCACCACCACCACCATCCTATCCAGAGGCCGAAGAAGCATCTGATATTAGACTTCTTCCAGAGGAGGAGAGCCAACATGAGACCACGGCTCAAAGGCCAGTGCAACGGCAAAGGAGACAGAGAAGAGGAGGAGCCGTTCAACAACCTGCCCCTCAGATGTCAACTAGAGAATATATTGACTCTGAAGTTATCCAATATTTAAAGAGTCATAAATCTGACAGCCCTGAGGAGCAACTGTTATGTGGCCTAGCCCCTGGTTTGAGGAGAATCCCGCCTGACCGACATTTGATGGTCATCAATGTATTGTCATCAGTACTATTTTTATTTCAAGGGGATAATATGCCCCTTGAAATGATCCGATACATTGATGACCAGAAAATGCGTCAGGCACAGTTATTAGATTCTCCTCAAACCAGGGCTCAGCATCCTGAACATCCACCCACTTTTCCCACTACTTCTAGCGAAGTAGTGTATACACCTAGTGGGCCATATACCCGCGAATTATTTGATTTGTAAATTCATTTTTTCTACGTTTATAAAAAAATATTTTATATCATCATTGGTCTTTGAATTTTTTATTATTATAATTTATTAGTATAAGATTTTTTATGTAATAAGATTTTTCTCTGTTTTAGGCTACTTTCACACTAGCGTTAGCACGGATCCGGCACCTAAAAGGGTCCGGCCCCACACATGACACACATTGAAACAAGACACAGACATACATACAGACATACATACTCACATACTCCCGGCACGCCGGCAGCAGGTCTTCACGCGCCTCCTGCGCGCAGTGATGACGATTCCCCACAGCGCCCTCTGCTGGGCGCAGTGGGGAAACGTCATCGCTGCGCGCAGGAGGCGGTTGAGACATGCTGCCGGCGTGCCGGGAGTATGTGAGTATGTATGTATGTCTGTATGTTTGTATGTATGTCTGTGTGTATGTAGCCGGATCCGGAATGACCCCCATTGGAAATCAATGGAGGACAGATCCGGATTACTGGTGTGTCCACACCAAACGGATCCGTCCCCATTGACTTGCATTGGGTGTCATTCCGGATCCGTCTTGGTGCGGATGCCTGGACCGGTGAGCAAACCGCAGCATGCTGCGGTTTGTTCTCCGGTCTGAAGACGGAGCGGAATGCTTTCAGGAGTCACCTGCACACATACATACATACAGAGATACACATAAACATACACAGATATATACACATACAAATACACATACATACTTACATCTCCAGGCATGCCGCAAGTCTTCACAGAGCAGGAGGGCACGCAGATATGACGATTCCACACAGTGCCTAGCATTTTGGGCTTCTCATTATATCAACCTATATTTAATATTTTTTTATTAAAAGCAAAAAATTGGTTGATAATAATGAGGTATTAGAGGGTATTTTTGTAATATTCAGGTATTACTACTCTAAATATTTTTAGAGTATTTTATTTTAAAAACTTTCATGGTCTAATTGTAAAAATTGCTTATAGGCCATAAAACTTTTTAAAAGTAAATTTATTAAAAATTAATTACAAATAATACCCCAGCCCGCAAGCCCACGTCAAGGGTCCTCATTCTCTTGCGAGTCCCTAAACTAACACTAAAAAAAAAAAAGGGAACTGACTAACTAAAAAATTATGAAGTAATTTATTTAATTTAAACCCAGAGACCAGATGAAATCAACGACCACCACGGATGGCATCCATCTGCCACGGCAATGCACCCTCTGGACTGCAAAAGTAGTCCGCATAGCGTTCCCGAACAGCTAGTCCAGCTGTTCCAGGTCTGCCATGTCGGACTTGTTCAAAATTGACAGGTTGTGGTTGTCAATTTGGACAAGTTCTGCATCCAAGGACACATCGTGGATCCTGGTGAAATTGTGTAAAAACTACACAAGCTTGGATCACCAGGGTGACATTTTCCGGATCCATTTGCATTGACGACATGAATACTCTCCACTTAGCAGAAAGTATTCCAAAAGCGGCACTCCACATACCGGCGTGCACGAGTCAGTCGGTAGTTGAATATACGCTTTCGGTCGTCTAAATCGCGTCTGGGGAAGGGGCGCATCAAATTCGGTGATAATGCAAACCCTTCATCAGCCACAATTACAAATGGAGCCGGGGGACCTGCAGATCCAGGCAGTCGTCTGGGCTCCGGTAGGGCTAACTGATTAGCACGAAGTCGCTCACCCATTGTGGATGCACAAAAGATGCGGGCGTCTGATGTACTTCCGTAGGCCCCAATATCCACAATTACAAACCTGTAGTTACTGTCAGCTAAGGCTAACAGCACTACAGAAAAAGTACTGTTTGTAATTAAAGTATCGGGACCCTGAGTGAGCGGGCTTCTTAACACGTATGTGTTTTTCCATCAAGTGCCCCAATGCAGTTAGGAAACTGCGCAGAATTTTGGAAACCCTCGGCGATAAGTAGCCAATCTTCCGCCTTGGGGGTGGGGCATCACCGCTTCTCTGAGACGTTGCCATATCACTTCACACGTTTGGCTGACTATCCCAGAGATAGTTGAGACCCCCAGCAGGAACTCGAAATGCAGCGAAGCATACGAATTTCCAGTAGCCAGGAATCTGAAAGATATAAAATATATAAAAGAATGTCAAATATGAATTATATATATATAGAAATTATGAAATATATTAAATTATGAAATATAGAAATTTTTAACAAATTGAATATGAAAAAAAAGAAGAATAAATTTTACCTCAAAGTGACGATTAGTCTTTCTTCTGGTCCTATACAGCGCCTCATGTTCGTATCGTGAAAGGTTAGGTACGGACGAAGAGTTGCTAGCAGACGATCAAATGACGCCAATGACAGACGACAAGAAGTTGTGAAATTTCATAGGGTCCTGTCGCAGGTCTGCATACAATGTATGGAAGTGTCCCTTCCTGAGCCTTTGGAGACTATAGGATGCACCCATTGCCTCCTTCTCCTCCTTGGTTCTTCTTCCTCCAGCATATCAGAATGACTTCCGAAACGCCGGGAAAGGAGCCAGCGTAGAAGAAGTCCTCTTTCAATGTACTTGGGCATGATTGTCGCACAGAAAAACGGAAGAATCTAATACCAGCAAGGCACAAGATACTCACACAGCTCTATCCGACAAGAAAAGCACATAAAATGGCGCCTGTTGGAGCATGTGACTCATCTACATTAAAGTTTCCTTGACAACTATGAATATAATTATTTTTAATTCATTCTTTTTTTTTTCCTTCCGCAAAAAACGGTCCGCAAAAAACGGATAACATACGGAACACAAACGGAATACATTCTTCCGCAAAATGCGGACAAACGGTTCCGTTATTTGCGGACCGCAAATCGGAAGGTATTCCATACGGTCGTGTGAATGTACCCTAATACTATTTAGTATAGCTGTGAACAGCTGATCCGGGACGGCTCTTACTGGGAGTAGTCATAGTGCTGGGTGGGTGACTACTCCCCATGGTCCAGGCCGGGTGTTACCTGGCCTATTTAACAGCCAGCAGCCCCAGCTGGAGTGGTGGAGGCCCTCACTCTGAATATGGAATGCTGTAGGTGAGAGCTGGAGCTTGCAGCGCCTGAGGGACTAAGGACTGAGGACAGAGTAAAGTCCACAACCACCCTGTGAGGGTACGGTACTGTTATACCTTGCCTGTATTGTGTAGAACATGTTTCTGTAGACCGGCTGGAGTAAGCCGGTCTCGGCTGTGAATTCTCATATGACTTTTGGTTTCTTGACAAGAATAAAAGACTGTTTCCGTTGCTGGGTTGTTGAAACAAAAGGAAAGGCTGCTGTGTGTTGATTCAAAGGCTGATCCCTACAATATATATATATATATATATATATATATATATATATATATATATATATATATTTCGTGAGCCACCCTGAAGTATCTGTCTGAGGCATTTGTTTAATGAACACTTTTTTATGCATGAAACATAAGAAAAAAACATGATGTGGACCCTGCCTTAACTGCACTTCAGCCTGCACATATCATCTTTCAGCATAGACGGTGTTATGTGCTCCACTGCAGCCAATGATTGGCCTCAGCTGTGACAAGTCCCCAAACGGTACATGACCTGCTGATGAGGGCCTCATAAGGGAAGTGAAGTGCAGTGAAGACCCACAGAGCCGGAACAGAGCAGTGAGAAGCAGGTAAGTGTGCTTCCCATCACAGGTCCAGTGGCAAGGGATGGAATTTAAAATGCAAGGTAATCCTGGACCATCCCTGTTAAGCCTTGTGCAAGGACACACTAACTGTTGGAGGATTTTGTATTTTTAACATACTGCAGAGTTCCGCACTACACAGCTTAGGGAACATGTGAATAGTGGTGTGGGTTCCTAATTTATAATGGTTTAATGATTGACCAGCCTTTTGAACATTAAAAGATGAATCCACCCACCCTCCATTTTATTTTTAGAACATTATAATACAAGAAGAAAGGCTGAAGCCAATGAGAATGTGATATCATGCCAAGTTTAAGGACATCTCAAAAGCACATCAAGGACAAGTGTCTGACTGCTGCCTTATCAGCTCCCATCACATTTTAGCAGAGACCTTTCTGCACAAGTTCTCTTTATTCTGAACTGCGTGCCTTTTGATCATATTGATTTATTCTCTGTTGTGCATGACTTCTGTTTATCATTCTTTTGAATACATTTTTCCCTCTCCAAAATACTGTGGCACAGATGGAGCCTAGCCCTCCATTCTGTAGCCAAAATCAATACTGCAAATGGAATGAAGTCGCAATAGAGAGCTGCCGTCATCATAGTAAAATATCCTCGCTGACCATTTTCATAATAATATTGTTAGCGGCGCAGTTCAGTGTCACTTTTATTCATTGCTATACATTTATCAGTGGATGGAATTGCTACTAATTGTGCTCTTAGATGGCTGAGGCAATGACCACCGCTGCACTGAATAGCAAGCAGTAGATTAATCTCTAAGTAAGATCTCAGGTAAATTGGTTTGAGGTGAATTCTTTAACCTTCCTGTCTACATACGGTTTAATTGGCTAAATATATTTTCTCAGATGCTACAGGTTAAAGTTAGAAATGAGAAGTGCCTTTAAATGCTAGGTGAACTTTCATTGTAATTGTGTTTTATGGGTAATACTTATTTGGAAGCAAGGACAGACTATAATGTTGTGGCTAAACAATTGAGCAAATGGGAACAGAGGAGTGTAGCGCCAATGTTTAAAGATAGAAGAGCAATGCGTCCTTGAAGGGGTTTTCTGAGATTACTATGGTTTTTAACATATATGCTCTTGTAGTTACTTTCTCTTGACCCATTTTCCAACCCCTCTGGTTTATTTCCATCCCGAAAGTAGCACTTCCTGTAGTTAGATCCAACCAAACCCATGATACACTTCTCCTTTCTGTGTTGCAGTTCTAGCTCCGCCCCTAACAAAGTTGAGCTTCTTTATAGCTCCTCCCACCCAGCTGGTTACATAGACACTCCCCTATCACTGCCCCTAACAACACCCAGCTAGTTTATAGCTCCTCCCACCCAGCTGGTTACATAGACACTCCCCTATCACTGCCCCTAACAACGTCCAGCTAGTTTATAGCTCCTCCAACCCAGTTAGTTACATAGACACTCCCTTATCACTGCCTCTAACAACGTCCAGCTTGAATACAACTTTTCCCACCCAGCTGGTTATATAGACACTCCCATGTCACTACCCCTGTTCATGCTTTGACACGCCCATGGACATAACATCACAGGAAATAAGACAGAGCTGCATGGACATGGTCATGTGACCAAAGCACAGAACAGAAGATAGGAGCAATAAAGGTAAAATAAATACATTACAAAATTACAGCTACCTTGGATGATAATGCAAACTGGAAAGACCTTTTAAGCATAATATTCAATAATTCTGTGGTTACAAGTGTTACTAGAGACAGAGGTATCCAATGTTAATACATGTAAGCAATTAGGGGGTCATTTATCAAACTGGTGTAAAGTAGAACTGGCTTAGTTACCCATAGCAATCAGATTCCTCCTTTCATTTTCCAAAGGAGCTGTAAAAAATGAAAGGTGGAATCTGATTTGTTGCTATGGACAACTAAGCCAGTTCTACTTTACACCAGTTTAATAAATGACTCCCTTAATTTGTGTTCTTTTTCTTTGACATTTTCTTGCAATTTCCATTGAAGAATGTTTGAGGTAAAAAATAAATAACTTTTCTCAACTTTGAAGGTTCCCTGCATGTTATGTGTGAGGGCAAGCTCTTTCATGGATACCAGTAACAATGTAGAGATCTACACAAGAAAAAAGCTGAACCCTCACGTCACATCTGTAAGGTGTTTTCTCTAGGCCCAGACATCATGCAGGAATGCACATGTGAAATGGATAAGCAGACTGGCTGAAAGATGTGACACAGTTGATTGGCTTTTGATATGGCTCCAAAAGATAATATATTGATAAACTATTAACCCCTTCAACCCCGGGCCTGTTTTACCTTCCTGACCAGGCCATTTTTTGCAAATCTGACATGTGTCACTTTATGTGGTAATAACTTTGGAACGCTTTTACTTATCAAAGCCATTCAGAGATTGTTTTCTCGTCACATATTGTGCTTCACGACAGTAGTAAATTTGTGGCAAAATATTTCATTTTTATTTTTTTAAAAATACCAAATTTACCAAAAATTTGGAAAAATTAGCAAATTTGCAAATTTCAATTTCTCTACTTTCAAAATATATAGTAATACCTCCAAAAATAGTTATTATTTTACATTCCCCATATGTCTACTTTATGTTGGCATCATTTTATAAATGTCATTTTACTTTTTTGGGACGTTAGAAGTAGGGATGAGCGAACTTTTGAAAAGTTCGGTTCGGTTCGGCGAATTTTCTTGAAGTTCGGATTCGTACGAACCGAACCTAAAACGAACCTTGCTATACAGAACCTTGCGTTACGGTTCTGTTCGCTCGTCCGAACGAACGTTCGGATGAACGAAAATAATAACCCATCTCGGCCATTCTCCTCCCAAAAGGGTGGTTTGACACGAGGGTCACACCAGGATACAAGGGATTGTAGGAGTAATAAATAATCCCTTGTATCCTGGTCTATTCTGTGAAAACCGTACAGTTTTGATGTGCCGTTTTTATTTTAACCAGATTCGTCTTAAAAGTTCTTAAACGAATCTGGTTCGTTACGGTTCTGTTCGCTCGTCCGAACGAACGTTCGGACGAACGAAAATAATAACCCATCTCGGCCATTCTCCTCCCAAAAGGGTGGTTTGACACGAGGGTCACACCAGGATACAAGGGATTGTAGGAGTAATAAATAATCCCTTGTATCCTGGTCTATTCTGTGGAAACGGTACAGTTTTGATGTGCCGTTTTTATTTTAACCAGATTCGTCTTAAAAGTTCTTAAACGAATCTGGTTCGTTACGGTTCTGTTCGCTCGTCCGAACGAACGTTCGGACGAACGAAAATAATAACCCATCTCGGCCATTCTCCTCCCAAAAGGGTGGTTTGACACGAGGGTCACACCAGGATACAAGGGATTGTAGGAGTAATAAATAATCCCTTGTATCCTGGTCTATTCTGTGGAAAAAGTAAACTTTATTTACGAACCTGATTCATACGAACTTGACGAAAGTTCGGTTCGGGGACGAACCGAACGTTCGGTAAAGTTCGTAACGAATCTGGTTCGTTACGGTTCGGTTCGCTCATCCCTAGTTAGAAGGCTTAGAAGTTTAGAAGCCATTTTTCAAATTTTCAACAAGATTTCCAAAACTATTTTTTTAAGCACTAATTCAGATATAAAGTGATTTTGAGTGGCTTACGTAATGGAAACCACCCATAAATGACCCCATTTTAGAAACTACACCCCTCAAATTATAAAAAGCTGCTGTTACAAACTTTGTTAGCCCTTGAGGTGTTCCACAAGAATTAATGGAAAATGGTGGTGAAATTTCAAAATTTCACTTTTTTGGTAGATTATTCATGTTAATAATTTTTTTCTTGCAAAACAGCAAGGATTAACAGCAAACTAAACCTCAATATACATTACTCTGATTCTGCAGTTACAGAAATACTCCATATGTGGTGGTAAACGTCTCTATGGGTTTGTGGCAGTGGTCAGAAGGAAAGGAGCGCCATACGGATTTTGGAGGCAGATTTTGCTAGAATGGTTTTTAGGCACCATTTTGTAATAGAGAGACCCTGACGTACCCCTACAGTGGAAACCCTCAAAAAGTGACCCCATTTTGGAAACTACACCCTTCAAAGAATATATTAAGGGGGGTACTGGCCACTTTGACCCCCTAAGCGAATTTGGAAACACTTGGCTGTGAAAATGAAAAGTTTCATTTCTTCCAATAAAATGTTGCTTTAGCCCCACATTTTTCATTTTCACAAGGGTTAACAGGAGAAAAGCACCCCTTAATTTGTTCCCCATTTTCTCCTGAATATGGCAACACCCCATATGTGGTGGTAAACTGCTGTGGGGGCACATGGCAGGACTCAACAGGAGCGCTATATGGATTTTGCAGCACAGATTTTAATAGATTGGTTTGCGGGAGCCATTGATTTTTATTTTTTTGAGTTATTGTCTTATGTGGGGGCTCATTTTTTGTGGGATGAGGTGACATTTTCATTGGTACCATTTGGGGTACATAAGACTTTTTGATCGCGTGCTATTACACATTTTGTGAGGCAAGGTGAAAAAAAATGGCTGTTATGGCATAGTTTTTTTTTAAATATTTTTTACAGCATTCACCTAGGGGGCCATCTCATGTAATATTTTTATAGAGCAGGTTGTTACGGACGTGGCGATACCCATAATGTCAAACATTTTTATTTTTGGAAAGTCTTACACATTAGATGCATTTTTGAACAGAATAAAATCTTTTTTTTTGTGTCGCTATTTTCTGAGAGCCATATTTTTGTTTATTTTTTGGGCGATTGTCTACATTTCTGCGGGACAAGATGACGGTTTGATTGGTACCATTTTGGGGTAAATGCGCCTTTTTGATCGCCTGCTATTACACTTTTTATGAGTCGAGGTGAAAAAAAAAATGGCTGTAATGGCATAGCTTTTTTTAATTTTTTTTTTACAGCATTCACCTGGGGGGGCCATCTTATGTAAAAATTTTTATAGAGCAGGTTATGTAAAATTTTTATAGAGCAGGACGCGCGGCGATACCCAATATGTCAAACATTTTTATTTTTGGAAAGTTTTACACATTAGATGCATTTTTGAACAGAATTAAATCTTTTTTTTGTGTTGCTATTTTCTGAGAGCCATATTGTTTTATTTTTTGGGAGATTGTCTCAGGTAGGGTCTACATTTCTGCGGGACGAGATGACGGTTTGATTAGTACCATTTTGGGGTAAATACGCCTTTTTGATCGCCTGCTATTACACTTTTTGTAAGGGAAGGTGACCAAAAAAAGGCTGTTTTGGCACAGTTTTTTTTTTTTTACTGCGTTCACCTGGCGGGATGGATCATGTGATATTTTTTATAGAGCCGGTCGATACGGACGCGGTGATACCTAATATGTCTATTTTTATTTTTTTCACTATTTTTTACAATTTTTTTATATTATTTTTTGTGAAAAGGACGCTATTTTTTTTTTTGGAACTTGAAACTTTTTTGTAAAACTTTATTTTTTCACTTTTTTTCCACTTTCTTTTTTTACACTTTTTTAACTTTTGGGGTCTGATCCCCTTTACAATGCATTACAATACTTCTGTATTGTAATGCATTGGCTGGAAGTGTATTATACACAGTAATACACTTCCAGCTTACTGCCTGTGAGATCCAGGGGGCTGGATCTCATAAGGCTTCCGTAAATAGCAGCCAGATGCCTAAGGAAGGCATCCGGCTGCTATCTAAGCCATCGGATCCCCGTCACAGCAGCAGTGCGGGGGACCCGATTGACACCCCTTCCGACCCCCGCATTGCATATGCCGCGGTCAGCGCTGACCGTGGTACATGAAGGCTTAATACGCCCGCATCGATGTTTCAC